>CM045996.1:31453710-31714345 GCA_025175895.1 Wurfbainia villosa
TTCTGCCTTGTAGATTCACTTTCTCACTTGCGATCCCTCTTTTCTTTTCCCTAAATTCTCTGATCCCTTTCTCTTCCCCTCCCCGTCGCGGAGCCTTTCTTCCGATTCCGTGCAAGTGAGTCCTCCGGTAGCGTGATCGATGTAAGCCCGAACCCGATATTGCCCTCCTCACCTCGCCTTGTGGCACGGACCATCCACGACCGCTCGCGACCAAAGCGAGCACTTCATCCTGCCGTCCTGCGGCGCGCGATAGTTGGCTTCGCTCTGAGCCAAACGGCCGACTCCACCTTCACCGCGCCGCCGTTTCCCCCTTGTCCGGTAGTCGATTGCTGCGCTGCGGCCATCACCGTGTGTGTCGCGCGCATATAGCCTCTGGTAGCCTGTCGTTGTTTCATGCGTCACCCTCTTCTTTTTGATGGCGCGCAACAATGCCTCCTTCGAACTTCGCGCTGCTCGCCCTTTGCCTAATTTGCTCCGCTCGAGCGTCATCATCCCTTCCTTCTCCTTTTGGCGACTCACGGATCCCAAATAGCGGCGAGGATCAAGCCACCGTGAGGCGTGTGGCACCACCTCCTTGATAATTTTAGGTCCCTAGTTTCCCTCTTCTTCCATGGCTCGATTGCAGCAGGGTTGCCTCCATCTTCATATCTCCGATCCACAGCGGCAACACGCGATCGCCCTCTCCTCCACGAGAAGCATCCTTGACCATGGTTTATTCCCTCTTCTCCCTATTTGTTTTTGGTGGATCGAATTCTTGAGATGGATCGGGTAGCTTTTATCGTTGCCATCCACCTCGATATGTAGATCATGCTTTTGTTTACAGTGAATGGGAAAGGAAAGGCTAGGTAAGTTCAGGTTACAAAAATTTGGTATATGGATATTTTGTAGGCAATTTGATAGTGATTTCAAGGATGGTTGTGAACAGGGGGAGAATAGTTTGGATGGGGTAGTGGAAGCTGAGATTGAGGTAAAATTTAAGTTGTATGAATGATAGCTTTGATTTGTTGAAAGGTGGTCTACCTATAGCTTATGCAGCTTGTATTGTTTCGGTTTAGGATTATTGGAATTATGGTGGATGCAGTTCACAATAGTGGATATGGATTGATTTGTTGTAGAATTGTGCCTATGAATTAGTGTGGTGGTTAATTATATCAAGTATCTCATCATGGTGATATAGTAGATATTATGTAGGATGGGTGAACGAGACTTTAGTTAATATTCGTTTAGGAGTTTGGAATATGATGTCAATGTAAGATTTGATTCGATGATTCGATGATTCGATGTATGATAGAACTTAAGTATGTTCTATGTTGTGTACATGATGTTGATACGAGATGGAATCTTGGATGTAAACATAGACAATGTAGTCTACATAACAGGTGGGTAATTCCTACCCTGGTCAGGTAGTTTTAGTGCATGCATATTTAGATGCATGATCATCTTATATGATCATGTTACCTTGACTCTGTTCTTATTTACTCTTGTGCTTGATACTTTACCATTGGCTGTTAACTCCATTGCTGCTATCATGTTTTATTTTATCATGATTAGGAGTTATATATATAGGTGATGTAAGTAACCTAGTATTTGTTTAGTTAAGTGCAAATAGTAAAGTCCGGATGACAACCTGACTGTAAATTGGGAAAAAAGGTTATCTGTAGGTAGATAATGTCTTCAACCTAGGGTTAATTATAGTACCCTTAGGTTGCATGTTTACCACCGACCATGTATTGTGTAAATGGTCAGGTGAATGGTATTTAGTGTGTCGCTACGGACCGGTGGTCCTAGCTTGATATAATCAGTTTGAGTATGACTCTCTATAGGATAGAGAGTGCGTCGAACAAATGAGTACGACTCTCTACAAGATAGAGAGTGTGCCCATCAGTTGAGTATGACTTTCTACAGAATAGAGAGTGTGTCGATTAGATTGGTATGACTCTTTTTACAGGATAGATAGTGTTATGATCAGTTGAGTACGACTCTCTGCATAATAGATAGTGCATTGATATGATTAGTATGACACTCTGTAGAATAGAGAGTCTGTGGTGGATGTCTGTATGTGGGACATTGCATTCATGTTATTTGCTTGCACGCTGGCGACGTTGTCTCCCTTGTGGTTGAGAGGGTCGTCAATCATCCTGCCTCCACGGTTACTCATAGGAGGAGTAACCGGTGTGAGGGTAGAGTATTGTGGTACCGCACTCTACCACTATAGACGGTGGTAGTGGGATTTCTGTGTCATAGTCCTGCGTGTGTGGCACTCGACCACTCATGGGTAGGGACTATCGGAGTGGCTAACAGCAGGGACCCCCATCGTGTAGCTTGCTCTTCCCGCTTATATGCTACTCGATCATAGTGCCACTTGGCCACTTGAGAGTAGTGGTTGGTGTTGAGTTGGGACAGTTGTCATGCTCGAGCCACCGAGGCCACACTAGGGTCGTGGTAGCTTTAGGGTGAGCCGACATGACCATGCATGTTGCATTGCCGACTTATGACATTTTTGCATATTGCCATATATATACATATATGCATGTATATATATATATATATATATATATATATATATATATATATATATATATATATATATATATATATATTTATGACTTCTGACTCACGTCTCCTACCGTTGACTCGTCGCGATCGCCCGTCGTTACTGATCAGCGCTCAGATCGGCCACGGGCGCGATCGACGCCACTCATGGGCGGTCCGGCAGTGATCGGTTTCAGCCGTTCTTGATCGCCACCGGCGCAAACCGGTCGACAGCTTCACGCGGCCGTGATGGCGCGCCAGCATCGGCCGCGATGACGCGATTCGGCGAATTCGGCCGAATCCGTCGAGACGGGATCGATCTCGATCGGTCCGTCCGGCGCAAATGGCCAGCCGCTATTCGGCGGCCGGCCGCGTGAAGGCGATCGCAGCCATCGGCGATGCGGCCGATCGTCGACCGGCCGATCGCGGCCGATAGTGGCACGCGGCCGCGCGGCAGCGGGATATATCGATGATTGTGTTTAGTATACATACATAGATGCAGTGTATATATATATATATTCTTATTGTGATGCTGCATTTGATTGTACTATGCTTGTTGCATTTGGTTGTACATCATTTTCATACATGTTACCCGCATCGCTTATACGGTCATGTAGGATACCTGTATAGTTGTTGGATTATCTATTGCATTCTTTGACCTGTATTTATGTCGTTATATGGTTTAGAGAAGACTTCCTGTATATGTATATATTGTGGATATATGCTCAGGTTGGATAGGTGTAGCGTAGCAGAAGTTCAAGTATGTCTGCATTTTATATTGGCTTTTGGTTAGAAGGTATATACATAAATATGTTATCATGTTAGTGTTACCTGATATACCTGTATATTTTTCTATCGAATTACATGTGATATCGATATATACATGTTTTTCTATTACCTGCTGAGTTTTACTCACAACCACGGATCCTGGGTTTTTCTGTTGCCCAGGTAACAAGTAGCCGACTTCGTGATGGACATGGAGCACATGGTGACATAAATCTCATCTCAACTCAGAGTCGGGTTTTGAGTTTTCATTGGTGTTCTGAAATGGATTTGGTTTATGTGATGTTTTGTAGTGATTGGACGATGTAAATGTTGTACCTTTCTTTTTTCTAGTTTTGTTATGGTGTTCTGAGTTGGTGTTAGTCATACCGATATGCATGTGTGTAGTTTGTGATGTTGTTGTATTATGTTTCCATTGTGTTTTGTGTATTTAATGTATTTACAGTTATATGTTATGTTTATTGTGGGCCCAAGGGCCTTGTATTAACACGAGATGTTGCCACGTACAGGGGAGATGGCGTTCGTTTGCTTTTCGGCACGCCATGCTCTCGGGGCGTGACATGGCCAGTACTATATTTTGTCGTGGGGAGAGTGACAGTGTAATTAGAACTAGCGAGGTTCTTTGCCTATGGGATATGCTACAAGAAAGGAGTAGCATCGATGTAGGGTCCCACTTCATTGTTGGGATGAATACTGAAAAGTCTATCTTTTGTATGAACATCTTTATTTTTTGAAATAAGAATCACTTGATCATTGTTTGCATATTTATGATTATGCATATTGTCTAATACATTACATTGTAGATAACATGGTGTGTAATGTCACACGGGAGATCATGTTATCAGTTCCTTGTAAAGTATAAGTAAAGGCTCACAACCTAGATGGTTATGGACAAACCATTGGAATGGTTGTAGTGTGATTTGGTATTGGTTTGTCTTGGCCATTAAATTACACTAGTATACTTTGTGTGTATTGAGCGGGACCGACTTAGAGGTGATTCGATTTATTGCTGACTACATAATTGAATCATACCTCATATATTATGTTGTACATGCTCTTAATCCCGATATAATAACGGGCACATATACTTAGTATTTATTTCTTTGATTTACCAATGGGTGAGATTTATAAAGTAAATCGATAGGCTTGGTAAGTTGGGAAATAATATTATTTACATGGTGTGTCGTTGATTATAGGAGGAAACCGTGTCCTATATATTAGGATGATGATGTCTCCTTGAGGAGCTCATAAGGTTCATCATGTAAACCGTGCAGGTGTACTTGGTCCGACATGATGATAAGGTTAAGTGGTACTACTCATGGAGTTAGATGTTGATTAATTAATTGTCAGTAAATTAATTAATCGATGGACATTCGAGATATTAAACACGAGGAGATATATGTACAAATAATATATGGAGCCCATATTAACTTATGACAGTTGGTGAGGTAGATCAATGATAAACCTCTTGTGGAATGGATTATCATTAATGGATCGGACTTTATATGAGCTTGATCCATTGGGTGGCCAGGATCCAACTCCTCATGGTCTCTTTTGTAGCCTATTAAAACCCTCATGGAGCCTAGATCGGTTGATGGAAAATGAAACTCTAGATCCGACGGTGGAGATTAAATCTCTAGATCCGACGGTTGAGATTAAATCCTTATATCCGATGGTGGAGATTAAAAGGAGGCTTAATCCTAGCTCTATAAAAGGAGGCTTAAGGGGTGGACGACAACAACAAATGGGAGATTAGGGTTTTGGGCGGCTAGGGCTTGGAGAGGCATTGAGCGGCTAGGGTTTGAAGAAACCTTGGGTGGCAAGAATTTCCCTTCTTCCTAGGGTTTTGGCCGGCGCCTCTCTTCTTCCTCTCATCCTTGGCCGGCGTCCCAATCCTCTTTCTCTCCTCCTTGGCCGGCGGCAACATCAAGTTCATTGACTTGGTGGTCGGTCCTAGATAGGAGAAGAGTTTTATTTCATTCTCCCCTTCGTTCGGAGCGAGAAAGGAAGGGAAGAACGTAATCTAGGAGGCTTCGACTTTTGGAAGATCGTCGCCCACACGATGTCCAAAAGGAGGAAGGATATACAATAGAAGATCAAGAGGTATAACAAGAGGTATAATCTTATTTATTTTGATTAGTGTTCTTTTGTATTATGTATATGGTTGTTTACTTTGTTATGTGGCTAATTTACTTTGACCCCGAATACAAACACAAAAACCGACAATCCGTACATCGTCTATTCTGTGGCTATTCGAAGGATAGAGGTAGGTTGCTTGAACAACAAGTTTGTTCAAGTGACCACTCTAATCGAATAGCACGACGATGGAACGGTTCCTTGGGTAATCCATCTTTGTCAAGGATAAATTTTTTTATCCGGGAACATAGACGGGATTGCCTTGAACAAGCGACCGAGTTGAAGTGGGAAGCGAAGTTTCCTACCTATCATTCATTAGACACTTAGTGAAGATGGGCAAAGAAACACGAGGAGAGATCAATGTGGGAGGCCTCTTACCCACATTTGCCATAGTATGGGGTAAGATTACATAGCATTAGAGAGTATAGAGGGGAGCCCTAGGATCGACCTAGGAGTATGCATGGCCATGAAAATGATTGTGAGAGAAGGAGACTCCTTATGCTTTGTAAGGAAAAATCTTACGACCCTTAGGCTCCCCGACCCTGATTGTACCACCATCTCTATACGCGCCAACTGGCGCTTGGACCTGATAGTAGAGTCCCCTTCACATGAGGGCCCATCCACATCAGCGCCCATCTCTCCACCTTTATATCACTCTCCCTTCAGTCCACACATGCATAGGAGCCCACCTAGTCCATGCCGACATGAGCCTACACCTGCACCACCACCTTTTTTCTACTTTTGAGCAGGATGCAGGTACGTCGGCCTATGATTTATCGGAGTTTCGATCGTGCCTCGATGACATTTACACTAAGCAGCAGATGCAGAGGCAGCAATGGGAGGAGCAGAGTGCCTACCAGCAGGAGGAGTTCCAAGGATTCCGGGAGCATTACCAGCGGGCTGAGGAGTTCTACGATGAGGCCCACATATACTTCAAGGAGGAGGTTGTTCATTGCCAGGATGAGGCCGCTTACCGTAGGGAGATGCGGCAGCACATGCATGCCCAGCAAGCGTAGTGGGCTAGGGAGGAGGGGGACCGAGCATCCACTGCATCCACCAGCTCCCAGGTCGACCACATATATATGTTGCATCAGCGGCTCAACAGCAGGTTCTCCCAGGATCCAGAGATGCCCAGGCTCCCAGACTTTCCACCTCGTCCACCATATTAGAGGTATATTTTTGTTTAAGTGCAGGGGAGACCCCAAGGTTTATTTTGTTTTATTTCCTAGCGTAGTTTCTTTTACGGTATTTTCATTTATTCATGCACGAGTTGTTGAGTTTCTTTCGATTACTTAATTTTTGTTGTCAGAAGCTACCTTAGTAGTATTTTTGAAAGTTGCTTGCATGAGTTGTTCCCATAGGTAGCCTAACTCCATTTATCTTGTTGTATTTTATTTTATTCGCTCTATTGAATGTTCTAGACTTATTTGGTTAGCTTTATTTTTGCACTTACACATGTCTAACATTCTGAAAGGAAGAATCTAGTACATACCTAGTTATGATTCACTTCAGTAGTCAAGTACTTTGGAATCCATAGGTGACTCTAGGTTTAGTATTTTAGTTATTGGAGATGCTTGGATTGTGTAAGCCCATTTAGAAAAATCAAAATCGGTGGTGAAAAGAAAAAGAGGAAAAAAAAATGAAAAAAAAAAATAAAAAAGGAAAAAAAAAAAGATTATTAGGGATAAAAAAAAGTTATCGTGGGTGGAAATGGCTAGGTGCCCCATTTAGACCGAGTTAGGTTACTGGGGAAACACCTAACAATTTCTCTCAATCTGAACACACGCCTTTGAGACTTTATGCTAGATCTAGGAGCGTCCTCTCTTTGGGCAAGTAAGTGCCTAAGAGCGAAACCTTAGAAAAACTATGGGGTGATGACTTAACTCACCATGGAGCAGGCATCCCCTAAGAATAGTTAAACCTTGCGAGCACGAGGAGCTAACTTAGTGAACTTCTAGAACATATTCATTTTGCATTGATTGCAAATACCACCTGATAAATTTAGTTAACATGCTAATCATGGGACAATATCTTTTTAAAATTTCATGGCACTGAGGTTTGATTGAGGACAAGCAAACATTTAAGTCTAGGGGAAGTGATGTCAGCAAAACATATAGGGTTTTAGGAGTATTTTTCGCTCACATCTCATTGCATTTTGTGTTAGTTTCATGCATATGTTAATCAATTTTTGCACGCATTTTTTATTTTCTGGTTCGGAGGTCTGCTCATTGTACTTTTGTATGCAAGTTATCTTTTCGGGTGAAAAAGACACATTTTCAGAGCAAAAGAAGGACATTTCGCAGCTAGATGCAGAGTGGGACACGGCCGGGTGTGGATTCACTGCCATGTCCAATGGGCGAATCGGCACCCTAGGGCCTCACGGCTGGCCGTGTTGAAACACATGACCATGTGGTGGCAGGATTTGCACGACTAAGGTTTTTTCTGGACTTTGCAGCGATCCGAGGCTATGTCTATATAAGGATGGCTCCGCCCAAACCCTAGGGGGGAGACACGATGGCTAGGATGGCATGCGGAAGCCCTAAAAAGCTTCGGTAACTCGCAATGAGGAGGAGGAATGCCGCTAGAGGTCCACACCTTGCAACACAACGCCGGAGAGAAGATCACGGAAGCATTGTATATCTCTATTCGCATTTCATTCCTTATGTATTCAAACTTATACATGCTTTGTAATTCTTCCTTCGTATACATGGAGTAGTAATTTCGATTCTATGATTAGGGAGTAGCCTGTGTACATAAACAATGTTGGTTCATGTTAAATTCTGCCCATGAGTTTGATTTGACAATTGGTAGTTGCTCTTTACTATATCTATGTGTGTTTGGCTTTCTTTCCACTGTGCTTAAGTGATACGAGGGGTGACAACCCTCGCAATCTAAAATTTAGGAGATTTGATTAAGGAACCTAGAGGTAAACCTGATCTTCTGCAACTGCGGGGAGAAGGGTGCGGTGGAATCGGAAATGGTCTACCGTAGGGATTGATTTGGCATCCTCGTACCGTCTATCCCGTCATTTTAGGCGGAGATAGCTCCCGGTAGATGCGGCGGCTCTGCAGGAGAGTGTATCATGTCTCTTCCACAAAATCGTAGGTAAAAGTCTAGACAACGCCAATTGACAACATTGTTCTGTGATACACAAATGAAACCAGTCCTAGAATCACCTTCAAAGACCTCGGCACACTCTTTTCCTCCTCCGTGTGACACTGTACAGAGTAGAGTCCACTGACAGCCCTCACCAACCGAAACCTCTTAGAGATCACGTCCAAACAATTACCACCATTGAGTATATTGGTATTCAAATCCCAGTCCCTATAGGATCGATAATCTTTATTACTTGACAACATCCATGCACTTGCGGGCGTTGAGCGTGAGCGCGCGCTTTGGGTTGTCAGCGTATCGATTAAGTCGCAACATCATTGAGTTGGGACAGTTGTCATGTCATGTCATCTAGGCCACATTGGGGTCGTGGTAGCGAGTAGGTGCGCATGTACGATGCATGCATTTATATATATATATATATATATATATATATATATATATATATATATATATATATATATATATATATATATATATATATATATATATATATATATATATATATATATACATATATATATACACACATACATACATACATACATATATGCATGTATATATATATATATATATATATGTATGTATATATGGATGATTGTGATTAGTATATATATAGATGCAGTCTATATGTATGCTTACTCTAATGTTACATTTGTATGTACTATGCTTGTTGCATTTGTTTCACATATTCATACATGCTATTGCATTTTCTAAATGGTTGGATGTCGGATACCTGTATACTTGTTGATCGGTCTCTGTAATACCCTCGCCTCGTATCATGACGTAGTGTGAGTTAGTATTACTCTTCATATTGTATGTTGTGGATATATGCTCAGGTTGGATGAGTGTAGAGTAGCTGACTGTCAGGTATGTCAGCATCTTTTGTTGTTCAAATTATTTAGTGGTATGTCATATTTGATATATATACATGTTCTCTCATATTACCTGCTGAGTTATACTTACTACTATGGACCCTGGGTTTTTTCTGTCACCCAGGTAACAGGTAGAAGTCTTCATGACAGCTTGGAGCTTCGCCATCGATCCATCCCATCTCCTTTTTCCTAGCCTCCCATGGATTTTGGTTTATTTTGTGCACTTCAGTTTGTGTTCGGAGTTTTATGTACTGTTTGGTACTGTGGACTTGTTAGTTGGTGTACAACAATGCTGGTTTTGGATTGTATGCCAGTATGTGTGGTTGTGGGTGTTTGGTTTTATGTTTTCCGCTGTGTTTTGATTCAGTTATACTTATTATATTGTGGTTGTGGGCCCAAGGGCCTTGTATTAACAGGATATGTTGCTACGTACAGGTGAGATTCCGTCTGTTTGCTTGTCGACACGGTATACTCTCGGGGTGCGATATCTTTATTGGTATCATAGCCAAAGGTTCAGCAATGCCATACAATGATTTTATTTTTAAGTCTTGGATTCTCAGGAGTGAGTTTATTTTTTGATTTTCATTTTGTGAGATGGGATTTACTGCAGCTTAAGCTCCGGACAGCATGAAGTAAGAATTTCTGATAACTCATATTTCAGATTGATACTTATCTAAACTTGTTCAACAGGTGTATACAGTCAGAGTTATGGCATCTGTGTAGACTCGTAGTAGAGGTCGTCCATCAAGGCGATCAGTCAGAGTTGAGGGACAGGAGGATGCTACTACTGAGCCTGTTATTCGGGAACAACCTCAGCTTTCCCCTATTGGTGGATCAGAGCCTCAGAATCTGGATATACCATTGACTATGCCAGAGCCTGCAGAGTCCAGTTAGCTAAATGATAAATCATGGATACTCGTGTTAGCGCATTCAGCCAAGGATAAGTTCACCTTGTTCGAGGGGAGTCCGACCCATGGATTGCCCTGGCTTGGTTGGAAAATTTGGAAGACACTTTCGAGTACTTGAACTATACGGACGAGGAGAAGGTGGGCCTTGCTGTGTACCACCTTAGAGATCAGGCTGTTACTTGTTGGAAAATACAAAAAATCCTACTCGGGGAGCGTGGGATTACTTGGGAAGTATTTCGAGATGCTTTATGGAGATAGTACTTTCCCTCAGAATTTTCTCGTCCTGCAAGTCAGAATTCTGAGCCTAAAGCAAGGTGACCTTTCCGTCATGGAATATAATGTAGAGTTTACCAGACTTTCAGAGTTCTACCCTCATCTGGTAGCACAAGATGTAGATCGAATGTTCTAATTTACACAGGGCCTTGTTGCTTATATTCAGAGCAGGATGTAAGGATCTATTATTTCCTCTTACAGGGAGGCATTGGATCGCGCCATTTTTATTGAGATGATTTCCCAGCATTTCCAGGGAAAAGGATATAGAGAAACAGATGACTCAGAGTAAGCAGCAGAACCAGGGTTCAGCTCAGGAGACTCGGAATAAATGTGAACAAAAAGGAAGTATACGAGGTGTTGTAGAGGGGTCAGCTAGATCGCAGAAGGGGAAGCGTCCGACATCCGAGTATTCTGGAGGGTCTTAGAAGAGATGAAAGGGCCGAAATAGGGGTGGATGTTATAAATGTGGATCTGAAAGCCACAGAGTTACAGAGTGTCTTTTGGAGCAGCCTGTTTACTATTATTGCAAACAACCTGGTCATACTAGTCGTGATTGTACACTGAGAGCACAGTTGGAGTTTCCTGATAGCTCCAACAAGGGGAGGAAGTCTAGCCAGCAGTGGCAGTAGAGGACAACACCGCGAACTTCGGGCGTATGGTCGAGGCAGTACCTCCACCAAAGATAGTTGTTCGGATGTGGGGTGCCCCTACAGTGATGCCGACAGCTATCTAGTATCCTGCATCTTCGGTGATCTACTATCCAGGAGTATCTGCACCACAACAGTTCTTACCAGCCAACTCTCAGGGATATCTTATGCCTGCACCAGCGACTCAGTCTCCAGTACCGCAGAGCCAGATCCAGCCTGAGTGGAGGCACACTACTACTTCGTCAGGGATTCAGCCGACAAGTATGGAGACTGGACAGGTTTATGCCATCACCAGAGATGAGGCACAACGGGATGAGGGATCAGTCATACGGGGTATGGTTTCAATTTATTCTATATACGCTGATACTTTGATTGATATCGGTAGTTCACATTCATTCGTATCTAGAATATTTCTCGGTAGAGTTGGAAGGATCCCATTGATTCATTCTTGTGGGTTAGCAGTATCCTTGCCATCATGGAAGGTGCTGACTAGCCACCAAGAAATCAAAGGTTGCACATTAGATTTTGATGAGCATATCCTTACAGTGGATCTCCAGGTGTTGGAAATGGTAGAGTTCGATATTATTCTTAGTATGGACTAGTTGGCCACGTATTATGCTACAGTAGATTGTAGAGCAAGGGTGGTGACCTTTCAACCACCGGATCAACCTGCTTGGGAATTTGTTGGCACTAGAGACGATGGATTGTCCATTATATCTGCGTTACATGCTCAGAAGTTGTTGGCCCATGGTTGTCAGGGTTATTTACTATCTCTAGTCAAAGTTGTGAACAAAGGACTACCACCCCTCTCTGATGTGTGAGTAGTCCAAGAGAATCCAGATGTATTTCCAGATGAACTTCTAGGCTTGCCCCCTACTAGGCAAGTGGAATTTGCAATAGAGGTGATTCCAGGAACCGCTCCGGTATCGAAAACTCCTTATCAGATGGCCCCAAAGGTGTTGAACGAACTTAAAGTTCAACTGCAGGAGTTGCTTGATAATGGATTTATTCGCGCTAGTGTTTCACCATGGGGAGATCCGGTACTCTTTGTCAAAAAGAAGGATGGATCGTTGCGGTTATGTATTGACTATCGACAACTGAATGCAGTCATAGTTAACAACAAATATCCACTGTCGAGGATAGAAGATTTGTTTGATCATCTTAAGGATACATGTGTGTATTCTAAAATTGATCTGCGCTCAGGATATCATCAGTTTTGGATAAGAGATGAGGATGTGAAGAAAATAGCATTTCTCACTCGTTATGGGCATTACGAGTTTATGGTGATGCCTTTCGGTCTCACGAATGACCTAGCTGCATTTATGGACTTGATGAACCGGGTATTCTTGAGGTATATAGATCAGTTCGTGATAGTGTTCATCGATGATATATTGATTTATTCTCGATCCGAAGAGGAGCATGAACAACATCTGCAGATAGTATTGGAGATGTTACAACGGGAACAGTTGTATGCCAAGTTTGGCAAGTGTGCGTTCTAGTTATCCTCAGTGGGGTTTCTTGGACATGCAATGTCCAATAGAGGTATTTCTTTATTCCTCAGAAAATTGAGGCGATTACCCATTGGGAGGAGCCAAAATCAGTTCAGGAGGTTCATAGTTTCCTTGGTTTGGCTGGTTATTATTGGAGATTCGTGGAGGGATTCTCAAGTATTGCCATGCCACTCACTCGCCTGACTCGGAAAGGGGTCAAATTCACTTGGTCAGAGGCTTGTGAAACTAGCTTCCAGGAGCTTAAGCGGCTAATTTATGCACCGTCTTAGTGATTCCTTACAGTCCGATGGGATGGTTCTATATACGGATGCTTCTATCCAAGGGTTGGGTGTAGAGTTGTCAAGTTGGGTTAGGCCCGCCGGGTTGGCCCGCCCCGCCAAACAATTTAAGCGGGTTGAGTTGAACTTTTATTAACCCGTCATTTTGACGGGCCTAAACGGAGCGACCCGCGCGAGTTGCGGGTCTAGACGGGTTAGCCCGCCGTGGGACGCGTTGGCCCGCGGGTTGAGAAATATCAAAAGACAAGTTTTTCACCATTACAATCTTCTTCTATCACACATACACCTCAACAAAGTATAAAAGAAGGTAAGAGTAAAGAACAAAAGCATATTTTTTATACTCTAATTGTTTTTTATTATCTTGTCACTACTATTCTAATCAATATAGGAAATAATAACATATCAAAATCAAATAATTACCCAGGCTAAAAAATCTCAATTGAATCTCTATTTGAAAGAGAAAAAATTTACATTTACATATTATCAAGATTTGAATATTTTGGAACATTGGAAAGGAATCAAAAACATCGGTACTCAATTTTGCAAGTCGATAATTGAATCTCAATTATAAGATTTTAGTTACTTCAAATAATTATTTTTTTAATCATGGTACTCTATCTGTCTTACAGATCATTACCTCAAGCCCTCAACACCTCAGTAATTTTAGATATATTTTTTAAATTTGTGTGGCCCGCGGGTTGGCCCGCCTAACCCGTAACCCGCCTTGGGTTGGGTTGGAAATTTCTCAACCTGCCGAGATGGCGGGTTGGCCCGCCCCTCTCCACTAAATATTGGGTTTATGACGGGTTGGCCCGCCCCGCCATGGGTCGGCCCGTTTGATAGCTCTAGTTGGGTGCAGTTCTGATGCAGTCCAATCGTATGGTATCTTATGCCTCCCGTCAAGTAAAAGATCACAAAAGGAATTACCAGTGCATGATCTTGAGTTAGCATCCATCATTTTCGCATTGAAGATATGGAGGCACTACTTTTATTGGATTACTTTTGAGATCTATACAGACCATAAAAGTTTGAAGTATTTGTTTACACAGAAAGAGCTAAATATGAGAAAGAGGCGGTGGATGGAATATCTGAAGGATTACGACTGCACCATCCATTATCATCCAGAAAAAGCTAATGTGGTAGAAGATGCACTGAGTAGGAAGTCTCGTGGGATTCTGGCCAGTCATCTGATAGTAGTTACCGATCTAGTTCGATAGTTCTCGGAGTTGGGATTGTCTGAACACGATCAAACATCCCGGGGAGTATTAGTATCTATGGTTGCCCAGTCCACTATTGCCGAGAAGATCAAAGAAGCACAAGTCAGTGACCAGCATATGCAATTCTTGTGTAGCACGATAGACTCAGAACATCAGACGGATTTCTTGAGTGAAGAGAATGGAGTACTTCATTTTCGTGGACGATTATTTGTTCCGGACACACATCCAATTAAGGAAGAATTGCTACAGGAAGCACATCAGTCGAGATTTTCTATACATCCTGATGGTACATGGATGTACCGTGATTTGAAGCGCTTATACTGGTGGAATGGTATGAAAAGAGATATTGCAGACTTTGTTGCATGATGTTTAGTAAGCCAGCAAGTGAAGGCTGAACATCAGAAACCCACTGGGTTACTTCAGGAAATTCTGATTCCGGAATGGAAATGAGAGCATATCACGATGGATTTTGTTACGGGATTGCCTAGAACCCGTAAGGGTCATGATGCGATTTGGGTGATCGTGGATCGATTAACCAAATCCACCCACTCCCTTCCTATTCGTGGGATAGACTCATTAGTGTTGGGTTTCCGGCACCGCGGCGTGTGTGTGTTCGATCATGTTTCGTAAACATGAGCACAGCGGAAGCAATTAAATTAATAAATCTATATTTATTACAACACACACAATACACACATGCATATTACAACAAGTGTAGACATAACCGTAAATTAAATTTGCAATAAAAGAAAATTATCTACGTTATACCTTTCGTATGACGTGTAGCGGGAACGGCATCAACCGGAACGATCCTCGTAAGAATCGTCTCTATCCGTATCCACGCCGAGCTCCTCGGGATGACTTCGCTAAGTCACGAGCTTCGTCTTCATACGGGTTACTAGCCTCGTGTTGAAGACGACGTGATCGAGAGATGATCACGATCCGAATCCAAATTCGGATCCTAAAACGAGTTCTCAAAACTCGCTTCTCCGGAGAGGTATTCGTCAACCAATTGACGAATCCTTCGTCCTCCACCTCAGAGGATTATCGGAGATCAAATCCCCGGTAAGTTAGGTGCTATCGGAGCACTAACCGTCGTCCAAACGACGCTCCGACAACAAAGAAACAAGCTGTCCAGAAAAACTGGACAGCTTTTGGTGGAGGAATAGAGGCCGGCCAAGGAGAGATGGAAGCTCACCTTATCACCGAACCTAGAGGAGATCACCGGAGGGTCGCCGGAGGTTCACCGGCTGAAGCTTGGTCGCCGGCAACAGGTTGGACGGCGGCACAAGAGGTTGGGCGGCGGCACACTAGGGTTGGCGCCGAAAACCTCCTTCAAGGGGTGGGCGGCAACTTCAATTCCTAGATTCGGGTTAGGGTTAGGGTTTAAGCCCTATTTTATAGAGAACTAATTCTCTTAATGGTTAATGGATCATATCCATAAAGCCCGTTAACCCACTCCATTAGGATAAGTCAAAATAAACCAAACCATGATGGTTTATTTTAAGTTAAAACGAACCGAACCAACTTTTGGTTCATTCGTTTAAAATAAACCAAACCCTTTGGTTTATTCTCATCCATTTGATTAGAACCAAACCATTTTAGTCCATCCATTATGTCTTCATAAGACACGGCCCATCCATGCTTCCATTGCGACTGAAACAATTTCATGTTCGCTTTATGTTTGGTCCAACCAAACATAGTTTCTCTCGGTCTGAGAATCTCATTCTCAAGCTCGTTTTAAATCCTTTGGATTACACTCGTTGTGCGTCTGACCAAATAGGTTCTCGGTTTATGTTGGCCGTCTATAATTAACCATTAATTATAGAACGATCATGAGTGGCACCTAGTAGTACATCATGATCCCCAATTAACCGAAAAGATCAACGGTTGATCCAGAACTATTTTTGAAACCCTTCAGTAGCTCGAATTAATCGCGCCCCATTCCCTTCACTCATCTTATACCCACTTGGTTCAGGACATGGTCTATTGTGTCAGTCCCCACTAGGCTGACTACGTCACACCTAGCCCAAGTATCATTTCCTCGTCCTACGGATTCTAGTTACTCCACATGTATCGAAGAGTACTTTACTCTAAACATGTAATGCTTTGGCCAAAGACTTTAGTAACAATCCGACGAGAGGCCATGGGTATACATCTCCTCGCAAGGAGTGGTGAATCCTTTATAGGCTATTCAAACACCTTCGATCACTTAGACTTATACCCAATCATCCCGGGTCCACATCTCCTCGGAGATGTTTGCTTAAGATGTCAAAGCATAAGTCTCCATGATCAAGATGACTTGAATACCGCAAGTCAAAGGAACATCGCACTTAAGCCACAGTAAGAACTTCATTGACATATCTATATATGCAGAGAACCATATGAAGTCTTACGGCTGGTCACTCCAATGAACTAGTTACCATAACTAGCATCCACGATCAACTCCGGACATCACTATGTCTCCGGCCAGTGAGAATCAGCTGCTTGGATACACCAAGGAGTATACCTCGTGCTAGTCTCGACAGAATTGATGGTGTCCAAATCCATCAATTCATCGACTAGGGATAATTCCGATACATCACAATTACACATGTAGAGATACTCACTAGTTGTGATCCAATCACAAATTCTCTCATTCTGTGAATCGTATCGTGGACATTCAGTAAATGAGTTTAAGATCCAATCAAATACATAAAACATGTATACTCAAATAGTGAATCTTCATTTATCATATAAATGGTTCATACATAAGGCGATTGCCTTAGGACATCTCTCATATATTACTAACACCAACCTACCTGACATCTCTTTTATATCACATAACACACATATATATAACAAGTGCAATATTTAAAATTATAATTGGACAATTAATGCACATAAAGTGTATCTGCTCGTGACACTCAGAGCGTACGATACATCGGGCCTCGTACATAACATAGCATACATGATAGATCCTATTGCAGATGCATAGGGAATCTTACTCATGCAAATCCTCTCGTCTTCGCGGCGCGGACATAGACTTGAAAGGTGTACCCCATGCCTGATGGGTAGGAAACCTTTCTTGGATTCTGACATGCTAAACCTCTTTAGCACTCGGTCTATATATGTAGACTGCGAAAGACCAAGCAACCGTTTCGATCTATCTCTATAGATCTTAATCCCGAGGATGTAGGTTGCTTCTCCCAGGTCTTTCATGGAGAATGTCTTGGATAACCAAACCTTCACTGACTGTAAGATTGAAACATCGTTTCCTATAAGTAGTATGTCATCGACATACAATACTAGGAACACGACTGCACTCCCACTAACCTTCTTGTACACACAAGGTTCGTCTGGATTTTGTGAGAAATCAAACCTTTTGATTGTCTCATCAAAACGGATATTCCAGCTCCTGGATGCTTGCTTCAATCCATAAATGGACCGTCGCAATTTGCATACCTTGGTTTTATCAACCGATGTGAAACCCTCAGGCTGTATCATATACACGTCCTCGAGCAGGTTTCCATTAAGGAAAGCTATTTTCACATCCATCTGCCATATCTCATAATCATAATGAGCCGCTATGGCCAGGAGCATCCGAATGGATTTAAGCATAGCTACAGGCGAATAGGTTTCGTCATAATCAACACCTTGTTTTTGATGATATCCTTTCGCCACCAATCTAGCCTTATAGGTAATCACATTACCATCCATGTCGGTTTTCTTCTTGAAAACCCACTTGCACCCTATAGGATTTATCCCTTCAGGTGGGTCAACCAAGTTCCAAACTTGGTTTTCATACATGGAATCCATTTCCGACTTCATGGCACCAAGCCACTTATCCCTTTCTGAACTTGTCAGCACTTCTTCATAACTGGTAGGCTCCTCATCATCAATGAGTAACACGTCGTTCGATTCGCTTACGAGAAATCCATATCTCTCAAGAATATTGCGTGTTCTACCAGATCTACGAAGATGTGGTGTTACAATAGGTCCAGCCGATTGCTCATCACTATGAGTTGTCGGCTGTTGTGCTTCACCAGGTATCTCATTAATGTCTATTTGAGTCTCTCGAGCCTCCTCAAGCTCGACGACACTCCCACTGTTTTCTTGCAAGAGAAACTCTTTCTCTAGAAACACAACATGCCTTGAAACAAACACCTTTTGTTCCACAGGATGATAGAATTGGTAACCCCTTGTTTCCTTAGGGTATCCAATAAATAGACATTTATCAGACTTAGCATCCAATTTATGCGTCTGATCCGCTTCACATAAGCGGAGACAACCCCATATCTTCAAGTAAGATACATGAGGTTTCTTACTATTCCATATCTCATATGGAGTAGTTGAGACTACCTTGGTAGGCATTACATTTAACAAGTAAGCAATTATCACGAAGTGCATAGCCCCAAAGGACTTGGGAAGAGTTGCATGATTCATCATTGACGACCATGTCAACAGTCGATTCGCCTCTCGGATACACCATTATCTTTGTGGTGTATAGGCGAGTCCATTGAGACAATATGCCATTGTCTCTTAGATAATCAAGAAACTCTTGACTTAAGTATTCACCACCTCGATCCGATCAGTATTTTAATACTCTTGTCATGTTGTTTCTCTACTTCATTCTGAATTCTTTGAACCTTTCAAAGGCTTGGACTTGTGTTTCATCAAGAACACATACCCAAGCGTGAGTGATCATCGGTGAAGGTAATGAAGTAGCTATAGCCTCCTAATGCTTGAGTTGACATAGGTCCACATACATCGGTATGTATTAGACCTAGTAACTCTCCCACTCGTTCACCTTTTCGGTAAAGGTAACTTAGTCATCTTGCCTTTTAAGCATGATTCGCATGTATCGTATGAATCCAATTCAAGCGATTCGAATTCCACATCGGTGTAATTAGGACATGCGTTTCTTGCTTATATGGCCAAGGCGACAATGCCACATATAAGTCTATTTGATTATCCTTTCGAGCAGCTTGTTGCTCGCCGATATTGAAAATATCCTTTGGATCGTCCAAGCGTATAAACACCATTGCTTAAAGTTCCGGTCCATAAAGAACTCCATTCAAAGTTATGTAACAACAATTGTTACTAAAGTCAAATGGTACCCATTTCTATTTAAACAAGAAATAGAAATGATGTTCTTTATCAGCGAAGGAACATAAAAGCAATTGTCGATTCTAAGACAAGTCCTAGGGAGTTCCAACAAATGCGTTACGATGGCGAGTGCGACAGTTGCTCCATTCCCAACACGTAAATTTGACTCTCCCTTGGCGAGTCTTCTTCTATTCCTTAGCCCATGTATGTCATTACATATATGTGAGCCACACCCAGTATCAAATACCCAAGTGTAGGAAATAGAATGACAATCAATAAGAAGATTTACGAAGAAGATGGGGCATCCGATGCCTTATCCTTCTTCATGGACTCAAGATAAATCTTGCACTTTCTTATAAATGGCTCTCCTTGCCATAATGATGGCAAGTTTCCTTTAATGCTAGTTCTACCTTCTTAGCCCTTCTCTTCTTTCCTTCTGTTGTTCCTTTGACTTCCTCTTAGAACCTTTCTTCGAGGAATCAACTAACAGCACCCTCCCCTGCTCATGCTTCTCAGAAGACTCCACAGTCTTCAGCATATTGAGCAGTACCACAGATGAACCTCCTAGCATCTCAGAGGTGAAGAGGAGCTTTGAGACTTGAACCTTTATCTCACTTGCTCATCAACCAACTTCACAAAGATGAAGGACTACGATATGAGCATCCATATGCTCATGCTTTGCTTCGTAGCTTGGGTTCCATCGCGGCTAGCATGATGCAACTCATTTGTTCAGAATCACTCACATGTTTTACGATAGGCCAACAATTGGTCGAGTTGCATCGTCACTAGAACAGGCGGGAAGAGGCGCCGAGGACAAAGCTTTTCACCTTGAGAACAATTCTCAAGTTTCTAAGCGATCCAAGAAGTTCGCCCGTCAATTTATTTGAATCCAAAATGGAGCATAAATTCAAACACATCATGATCAATATATTAACTTAGAAATACAAAGCGAGCATATATGAGAAAGATGATTTTAAAATGCATCAATATACATTTATAAATCCCATTCATTTTGAATTTCAAAACCCCAAAATCACTTGAGATCGTAGGTCCATCTCCGAATGGGCTGATATCCATCATAGTTATGAACAACCTTGGAGAGAGTCCAACAAGCCATTCATAACTATGACGACGGTGGTATCAACTATACCGATTGCATATCACGTATATGCAACTATCACAATGTGCTATCAACTAATTGAATGTTCTCACATACATCGGGTTGTTAACACATTAACAAGTATGCATCATATGCATAGCACCCAACTTCACCTCCCTTTACATCGACCTTGGAGAGAGTCCAACAAGCCAATGCTACAGGTTAAAGCCAACCCATTAATCATGATATAGTTTTAATATGGTTAGAGCGCATTCAACCAATTAGCCCAGCTTGGAGAGAGTCCAACAACCAAAGCTAACGATTGACCTCTGACTCTTACCATATTAGTATTAAACTATTCCATGGTTTGAACATATTCGGGTTCGAGCCGGGCTTGGAGAGAGTCCAACAACCCAAACAAGAAACGGAACTCTGGTTCTAACCATATTAATGGAAGGTGTAGGCTTTAATATTGTTTAAGGGTTTTTATGTCTCATCCTCTTTGCATGCAAATAACTATTATCTACATGGCATGGCATACATGACATACATCTACATGTCACGACACGCATGGCATAATGTTATGCATCTAATGCAATTACATGGCATACAATTATGTCATGTATATAATTTCCTTATATGTCATAACTATTTATGGAAATAAAATATGTTTAAGATTTGATTCTCCAAATCAAATCATAATTAAATTAGGAAACAAATTTCCAAATCTAATCACATATTTTATTCATGGAATTATTTGATTAAGGAAAATCTATTTAGGAAACCAATGTCCTAAATCATTAAAACTACTTATGGAAATAAAATATTTTAAGATTTGATTTCCCAAATCAAATCATGATTAAATTAGGAAACAAATTTCCAGAATCTAATCAAATATTTTATTTATGGAAAATATCAATTTCCATAAATACTTCCAACTTTCCAAAAGTGGAAGATTTCCATAAATACTTCTAGACTTTCCAAAATTGAAAAATTTCCATAAATACTTCTAAATTTCCAAAATTAGAAAATTTCAGAAATACATTATGACTATCGCAAAACCATTTTTACGATTATGTGAAACACAACAGGCTCTGATACCCTTTGTTGGGTTTGCACATGGCGTGTGTGTGTTCGATCATGTTTCGTAAACATGAGCACAGTGAAGCAATAAAAATAATAAATCTATATTTATTACAACACACACAACACACGCATGCTATTACAACAAGTGTAGACATAACCGTAAATTAAAATTTGCAATAAAAGGACATTAAACTACGTTATACCTTCCGTATGACGTGTAGCGGGACCGGCATCAACCGGAACGATCCTCGTAAGAATCGTCTCTATCCGTATCCACGCCGAGCTCCTCGGGATGACTTCGCTAAGCCACGACCTTCGTCTTCGTACGGGTTACTAGCCTCGTGTTGAAGACGACGTGATCGAGAGATGATCACGATCCGAATCCAAATTCGGATGCTAAAACGAGTTCTCAAAACTCGCTTCTCCGGAGAGGTATTCGTCAACCGTTTGACGAATCCTTCGTCCTCCACCTCAGAGGATTACCGGAGATCAAATCCCGGTAAGTTAGCCGCTGTCGGAGCACTAACCGTCGTCCAAACGACGCTCCGACAACAAAGAAACAAGCTGTCAGAAAACTGGACAGCTTGGTGGAATGGAGAATAGAGCGCCGCCAAGGAGAGATGGAAGCTCACCTTAGCACCGAACCTAGAGGAGATCACCGGAGGGTCGCCGGAGGTTCACCGGCTGAAGCTTGGCGGCAACAGGAAGCAACTAGGCGGGCTTGGTTGGAAGAATAAATTCGGCAATAGGGTTAGGTTT
This sequence comes from Wurfbainia villosa, assembly GCA_025175895.1. Classification (NCBI taxonomy): domain Eukaryota; kingdom Viridiplantae; phylum Streptophyta; class Magnoliopsida; order Zingiberales; family Zingiberaceae; genus Wurfbainia; species Wurfbainia villosa. The sequence continues at coordinate 31,476,014 of CM045996.1, forward strand.
AAGCCAACTAATTCTCTTAATGGTTAATGGATCATATCCATAAAGCCCATCAACCCGCTCCATTAAGATAAGTTAAAATAAACCAAACCATGATGGTTTATTTTAAGTTAAAACGAACCGAACCAACTTTTGGTTCATTCGTTTAAAATAAACCAAACCCTTTGGTTTATTCTCATCCATTTGATTAGAACCAAACCATTTTGGTCCATCCATTATGTCTTCATAAGACACGGCCCATCCATGCTTCCATTGCGACTGAAACAATTTCATGCTCGCTTTATGTTTGGTCCAACCAAACATAGTTTCTCTCGGTCTGAGAATCCCATTCTCAAGCTCGTTTTAAATCCTTTGGATTACACTCGTTGTGCGTGTGACCAAATAGGTTCTCGGTTTATGTTGGCCGTCTATAATTAACCATTAATTATAGAGCGATCATGAGTGGCACCTAGTAGTACATCATGATCCCCAATTAACCGAAAAGATCAACGGTTGATCCAGAACTATTTCTGAAACCCTTCAGCAGCTCGAATGAATCGTGCCCCATTCCCTTCACTCATCTTATACCCACTTGGTTCAGGACATGGTATATTGTGTCAGTCCCCACTAGGCTGACTACGTCACACCTAGCCCAAGTATCATTTCCTCGTCCTACGGATTCTAGTTACTCCACATGTATCGAAGAGTACTTTACTCTAAACATGTAATGCTTTGGCCAAAGACTTTAGTAACAATCCGACGAGAGGCCATGGGTATACATCTCCTCGCAAGGAGTGGTGAATCCTTTATAGGCTATTCAAACACCTTCGATCACTTCGACTTATACCCAATCATCTCGGGTCCACATCTCCTTAGAGATGTTTGCTTAAGATGTCAAAGCATAAGTCTCCATGATCAAGATGACTTGAATACCCAAGTCAAAGGAACATCGCACTTAAGCCACAGTAAGAACTTCATTGACATATCTATATATGCAGAGAACCATATGAAGTCTTACGGCTGGTCACTCCAATGAACTAGTTACCATAACTAGCATCCACGATTAACTCGGACATCACTATGTCTCCGGCCCGGTGAGAATCAATTTGCTTGGATACACCAAGGAGTATACCTCGTGCTAGTCTCGTGATGGAATTGATGGTGTCCAAATCCATCAATTCATCGACTAGGGATAATTCCGATACATCACAATTACACATGTAGAGATACTCACTAGTTGTGATCCAATCACAAATTCTCTCATGCTGTTAATCGTATCGTGGACATTCAGTAAATGAGTTTAAGATCCAATCAAATACATAAAACATGTATACTCAAATAGTGAATCTTCATTTATCATATAAATGGTTCATATATAAGGCGATTGCCTTAGGACATCTCTCATATATTACTAACAATTAGATCATCTGGCAGAGTTATACTGTCAAGAGATTATCAGATTTCATGGATTGCCTTTGAGTATTATATCTGATAGAGACCCATGATTCACCTCGAGATTTTGGCAGAGTTCATCAGCTATGGGCACAGAGCTTCACTCGCGCCTTTTCATCCGCAGATAGATGGATAGTCTGAGCGTACCATTCAGACATTGGAGGACTTATTGAGATCGTGTGTTATGGATTTAGGAGGCAATTGGGAGGACCACGTTCATTTAGTGGAATTTGCCTATAACAATAGCCACCACTCTTCTATTCAGATGACTCCTTTCGAGGCATTATATGACAGACCCTGTAGATCTCCCGTGTTGTGGGAGGAGGTTGGGGAGCGACAGTTGCTGGGGCCACAGAGTATTCAGCATGATGCAGAGTTGGTGCGAGTGATCAGACAACAGTTATCTGAGGCACAGGATCGACAGAAGAGTTATGTGGACCGGAGGCGAAGACCTCTGGAATTCTCAGTCAGGGACCATGTATTCCTATGAGTGTCACCCACCAAAGGAGTCAAGAGATTTGGGTTGAAAGGAAAGGTAGCTCCACGCTACATTGGTCCATTTGAGATATTGGAGCGAATTGGAGGTGTAGCTTACCGGCTGACGTTACCTTCGACACTTGTGGGTGTTCACAACGTATTTCATGTTTCTATGCTGAGGAAATACGTGTCATATTCAGATCATATTCTGAAAGAGGTTCCGATTCCACTTAAGCAGAATGCGACTTATGAGGAGATTCCAGTGCAGTTTCTTAGTCGCAAGGAGCGATAGTTGCAGAACAAAATCATCTGACTCGTAAAGGTTGGATGGCAACATCATACGGATGAGGAGACTACGTGGGAGCTGGAAGATATTATCCAAGCACGATACCCTCATCTATTTACTTGAGGTATGTGATCATTTCGGAAATTTGCTTGATTTAATTTTCGCATTTAAGTACGAAATTTGGGGACCAAATTTTAATAAGTGGGGGAGACTATAAAATACCGCAAATAAATGGTGAAAGAGTAATATTATGAGTGGGTTAATCAAAAATTTTTGGAAGAAGGTTAGGAGTTATTTATTTCTAACCTAGCTCAAGAAATTATAATAGTTTAATTAGCCTAGATTTAATTGAATCTAGGTTAAGTTGAATCTATTGGATCCAACCCGCTCTATTGGACCCGACTCGCTCTGTTTGGACCCGACTGCATCAATTTAGTAACGCCAACCACTTCGCTTCTCGCCATTGCCTTAATTCCTCCCTGATGCATTTCTTCTTTCCCAGCTGCGATCCCATTTCCCTGTGCGAGTTCTTTCCCTCGTAGATCACTCTTCTTCATCACCTAGATCCCGATCTTTTCCATCCCAGTCCAGTCGACTATCTTGAGCAGGCAAGAGGATGACGATGCAACCACATTTGGTTGCCCTTGTTGTAGGTCAGATTTCTCTTCTCGAGCCGAGCATTCCCTTTCGATTTAATTTCTGACTTTAGCCTGCCCTAGATCTCGTCGGCTTTTCTACGCGAGTGGTGTGGCGAAGTTGCCGCCACGGCTGAACGCCCTGCCACAGGTCAGTTCGACTCTGATCTTCAAGGGTTCCGACGATCTCGCTGTCTAAGCAGATCGGTGGGGTTGTTGCCGTGATTAAGCTGTGCTGCCATAGGTCTTGCGAGAGTTTCTATCGTGGGTTTCAATAACTAGTTATCTCATCGGATTAAGTAGTGGGATAAATTCTTGTTTAAATCCTTATGCATCTCCTTTCCTGTCGTTGCAGCAAGTTCAGTTGGACTCGAGTCAGTGTCTGCGATTGATTTAGAAGGTATGTTTCAGTGTTAGACTCAATTTTGGGTTTTACTTGATTTCATATCTTTGCTTGTTTCTGATTATCTCGATGGGGCAGCTCTTATTTTTGGGTGTCGTTAAATTTTCCCTTGATTGATCTAGTTAACTATGGAGATGGTTGATGGAGGATGTTGTAGTGGATTTGTTGGTTGTGGATAGAGTCGTTATTGGCCACAAAGTGGCTGCGAGTGGGGAGAAATGGACGAATGAAGCTGTGAATGGGTCTATGGGTTTCAATGTGGCTGTTCATGGGTTGTAGTGTAGGTGTAGGTGATTTGGTTGTGAATAAAGTTGTAAATGGGCTATTGTGTTGTTGTAATGGCTATGAGATAAAATGATGACATAAGGTTTGCTTTGTTTATTCATCGCAAATCCCTTGAGGTTCCATGGTTAGCTGATACATTAACTAGGGGATAGGGTGATGTATAGTGGGATTTGAAAATCTGTGATGCATTGTTCTTGGCTATGAAGAGGCAGCAATGGATGTGAATGGTTGGGGCTAAGTGAAAAAGAGTTGGTTGGAACGGAGTGTCTACATTAGGGTGGTTAGATCCCTAATTTGGTGTACTTATGGGTTGTTATGCGCCGTTTCAAGGCTGGTAATTAGGGCTTGGTTGAGGTTAGTCAGGTCCCTAAATTAGTGTGAAATGTCGGTTGTCGATCGAGCTGTGTGATGCTCTGATCTCAGCTACAAATGGGAGTTATAACTCGTATTCGATAAGGGATATTGATATGGGGATAATGTAGTAGCTAATTCATATTTTGTTGCATGCTTGCACTAAATTGTAATTGATGATATTTGCAGGACGTGGATATGAGACAGGTCCACGGACGTGAGGACTTTATTATTACAAGTATTACAGCAGGTGGGTAATTTCCTACCCAGGTCAGGTAGTTGTCATTGCATGCAGATTTAGATATATATATGATCATATTATATGTTCATATTACCTTGACTCCGCTCTTATTTATTCTTGTACTTGATACTTTGTCGTTGGCCATATATGCTCTAATGTTGATATCACATTTTCCTTCATCATTGAGGAGTTACAGATGTGATGGTTAGTTAGGTGTAAATAGTGGAGTACGGATGATGACCTGATTTGTAAATTGGAAAAAAAGTCATCCGTCGGTAGGTAATGCCTTGAACGTAGGATTGATTCCAATACCCTTACATTTACTACCGATCATGTGTTGTGTAAATGGTCAAGTGAATTGTGATTAGTGTGTCACTATGGACTGGTGGTCCTAGCTTGTTATGATCAGTTGAGTATGACTCTCTATAGGATAGAGAGTGTATTGATCAGATGGGTATGACTCTCTGTAGAACAGAGAGTCTGTGATGGATGTCTGTATGTGTGACTGTGCATTCATATCATTTGTATGCATACTGATGACATAGTCTCCGTTGTGTTTGAGAGGGTCGTCAGTCATCCTGCCTCCCAGGTTACTCCCAGAGGAGTAACTGGTGTGAGGCCAGAGCATTTGTTGTGCCGCACTCTACCATTATAGACCGTGGTAGTTGGAGTTGCATGAGTTGTCCTGGGTGCATGACACTCGACCACTCATAGGTAGTGTCAATCGGAGTGGCGAGCAGCAGGGACCCCTGTTGTGTAGCGAGCTCTTTACGCTCATATGCTACTCGTTCATACTGCCCACTCGGCCACTCTAGAGCAATGGTTGGTGTTGAGTTGGGACAGTTGTCATGTCGTAGCACCTAGGCCACACTGGGGTCGTGGTAGCGAGTAGGGGTGCACAAGCATGACCATGCATGTTGCATTGTCGTATCTTATAGAGTTTTTCATATTGCTATATATATATATATACATATACATATACATATATACATGTATATATATGTATATATGAAAGATTGTGATTAGTATATATATAGATGCATTATATATGTATGCTTACTCTGATGTTGTATTTGTATGTACCATGCTTGTTGCATTTGTTTGCACATATTCAAACATGCTATTGCATTTTCTATATGGTTGGGTGTCGGATACCTGTATACTTGTTGGTTGGTCTCTGTGATACCCTCGACCCGTATCATGACGTAGTGTGAGTTAGTATTACTCTTCATATTGTATGTTGTGGATATATGCTCAAGTTGGATGAGTGTAGAGTAGCTGACTGTCAGGTATGTCAGCATCTTTTGTTATTCAGATTGTTTAGTGGTATGCATGTATATATATTTATTATGTTGATGTATACCTGTCGTACCTATAGATTATACCGTTGAATTACATGTGATATTTGATATATATAAATGTTCTCTCATAGTACCTGTTGAGTTATACTCACCACCTCTGACTCGAAGTTTTTCCTCGCCTAGGTAATGTAGAAGTCTTCGTGATACTGGGGCTTCACAAATGATCCATCCCATCTCATTTTTTCGAGCCTCCCATGGATTTTGGTTTATTTTGTGTACTTCAGTTTGTGTTCGGAGTTTTATGTACTGTTTGGTACTGTTGACTTGTTAGTTGGTGTACAATTATGCTAGTTTTGGATTGTATGCCAGCATGTGTGGTTGTGGGTGTTTAGTTTTATATTTTCCATTGTGTTTTGATTCAGTTATGCTTATTATGTTGTGGTTGTGGGCCCAAGGGCCTTGTATTAACAGGATATGTTGCCACGTACAGGGGAGATGCTGTCCGTTTGCTTTTCGACACGGCATACTCTCGGGGCGTGCAAACGTCATCTACCATGGCAATGCAAATGCATGGTCATGCCTATGCACCCTACTCGTTACCACGACCCCAGTGTGGCCTAAGTGGCATGACATGAAAACTGTCCCAACTCAATAACTACCACTACTCTCAAGTGACCGAGTGGGCAGTATAAATAAGTAACATATAAGCGTAAAGAGCTAGCTACACAATGGGGGTCCCTGCTGCTGGCCATTCTGATTGTCACTTTCCATGAGTAGTCGAGTGTCATGCACCTAGGATAACTGCACACTACTCCAATGACCACTGTCAATAGTGGGGTGAGTGTGGCACAACAAATGCTCGCCTCACACCGCTTACTCGCCACGAGTAACTCCGGGAGGCAGGATGACCACCAACATGCATATAAATGGAATGAATGCACGACAATATATACATATGTCCACAACACACTCTCTATTCTATAGAGAGGCATATATAGCTGGCAACAACTAAGCTAGAACCTCCAGTCCATAGCGACACTGTATCGACAAATCACACACCCATACATGACTAGATGATGCATAGTAGATCTATACACAATATCAAGATATGATATGAAAACTCACTGTACTTCTAGAACATCACCCACCCCCGGATGATTTATCTAACTTGCACAATTTGGATCTACAACCGAATTTAGCTACGTACACGTAGATCAACCACTATAGGTCAACTTACCATAACCTCTATAATTCATAACAATGATGAATGAATAGATAACAACAATGATAGATCATTTAAGTGCAAAGGCAAGTATCAAGTAATAGAAAAACTAGAGTGGAGTCAAGGTCAAAGTGACAATAATATAAATCATATACATCAGGGTTTAGCTACTACCTAACCAGGGTAGGAAATATTACCCACCTGATAATATAGACTATCTGAAAATCCCCATGTCCACAAGACAGACCTGAATCAAAGTCCTGCAAGTAACATTCAAATATAATCGCTCTCCACCAAAGAACAACCTCTTCCAACATTATTTAATCAACCCACAAATGATTAAACTGCAACATGCATAACACATCTAGATTTAGAGCTTACCTAGTCCAACTTCCATATTAAAGCTTCTGATCCAAAACCTTAATATCAAATCTAAACCACTTAACCACAATCTGAGCAACCAATCCTGACTCCAATAGTTCTTAGCTTAGCATCAGTTTAACAACTTCTAGATCCATAATAACAACCCTGTTCAATTCATCAACTAGCCATAATTCAAATGAACTAAAGACAACAACCCATCTCTACTTGTAATTGTAAGATGTATCACAAGTATCATCAATCTAATTTAAACCTTCCCTCAACCGTTCAACTTCCACAACCCATCCGAAACACTCTCCCCCTGTTCATCATCATTTGTGGAACAAAAATCAAATTAGGTGCATAACAATCATATACCAAAATTTATGAAACATCAACTTACCTAGCCTTGCCTCATCCATTCACAACTGATCTAAAACAAATCCTATCTATGTTTTCCCAAGCTTGCTCAAGAGTAAGGAATGCCTTCCCCCAAATCAGAGACACTACAACCCAATTTCCATGCCCAAAATCGAATATACCACTATTAATACATCAATAAATGATGCATAAATATAAGCATAAGGGACGGCGACATCAGCTATGACAAAGATCGAGGCCGAGCTCACACCTTGGTTGGGCTCACACAATCAAGGGCGCATAAGTCATGCGGAGGAGCAAATGATCTGCAAGCTATGCTAACGATGCTCGATGAAGGGACGAGAGGCAATAGACAACCTAGGGTGGTCACAACTGATCACGGTGGCTGGTGCGACTGGCTGCGGTGGAGACCAACAGATCACCTCTAAGAAAACCATTGAAGAAAATCGACTGCGACAAAGAGGCTGACAATTGACAGAATAAGCGGTGGTTGGGATCCATTCACGGCGAAGGCAGGTTATAGCAATTCGCCGAGCACCCTAGGACTACAAGGAAGGCCACGACGCTGGAATCTTAGTGCCGGATGAGATGGGGAAGGCAGCGATGAGCTGGCTCAGGCAATGATGGACGAGTAGCTCCAGCGACACTTGAAGGAAAGAGGAGAGGCGACGAGTGCCAAGGAGGAGGGAAATCGGCTGACTGACAATAGGAGTAGCCAGCTAGGGTGGCTCCATCGTCGGATCACCCACTCAAGGAGGTTGGCGCTTGAGGGCTTGTGGTGGAGAAGAGAAAGAATAGGAAGAAGAGGAGCGGACGATGCTTTAATGGAATAAGGAGAATAGCGATAGGGCGGAAAAGGAAAGAAACGGTCGATCGGGGAAAAATGGAAGGGATTGGGTTTGGGTTCAAGCTTTTTTTTTTAAATCAACCAATTGATTGAGCTAGCTCAAGTCTAACCCAATTACCTATTTACACCTAATCTTCCTCCTAATCGATCATATGAACTCCATTTAATTCGAGAAAAATTTCTAAAAACTTCTGAAAATTCGACAAGATAATTTCCTAATTAACAAGGAATATTTTATTATTATCTTTATTTCCGATATCTCACATTGATGACATTTCATATTCTACTAGAGTACAAGGTAAGGACTTTGTTTTTAACCCCACTATATTGAGAGAGCATTTATGACTCATGCATTCGACATGTCCTATTGCATGTTTTCCATTCACGGAGTTACCGTACGGTGACCCCTACTCTCATATTACATTAGATAGGATACATATGCATCTTTTTGGTGAGGAAAGAACTCCGTGTGTCAGTATCTTTAGTTCTACTAGACTCAGAGTATAGGATTATGCCCTGTACCGAGTCATAGTGAACTGCATTCTTCCACTCATCACTAGGGACATTGCTATGATACACCCTTATCACTCATTTTTACTTTATACACTTAGTCATAGATTAGATTTAGACATTAGTTTACAAATGTTCCATTCCATCATTTATCATTCTAGGTCAATTACTAGCAAGAAGGCACATTTGCCTTATTATCATGTCATCACATCCCTTTTAGTTGCATTAGGGTTTGATGTTACCACATGTAATATCAAACAGCTTACTGAGTATGACATTATAGGGTCTAGGTAGTTTGGTTTAGCAAAAATAGGTTTAGATGAAAATAATATCTTTGCAAGGAAGAGAGATGACCCTCAGCCCTAGCCTGAGCCGGAGCAAGAACATGAACCAGAGATTAACCCAGACCACCACTCTGAGTCCGAGCATCAGGAAGCCCTAGGATTCTACAGTCTATCACCATTTCTTGGGATTTCAGCACCTCCTATCGGAGAAGAGAGATTATCTAGGTTTGAGGATGCGATGCAGCGCGAGGAGCAGCAGCATCTTGAGATGATGTAGATATTGCAAGCGTAGAGAGAGGATCATCGAGAGATGATGGAGCTTCATAGGTCTTGGGACATGGGTCCTTCTCATCCTTCATCTACTGACTAGGATTGTTATGTCACTTGAACTTAATAATTTTTAAATCTTGTGTGTGAATTGTGTTATGCTTGGGAAAATAGGATGTTTTCATGCTTAATATTCAGAATTTATTTTGAAAAGTAATATTATATTATTTTTAAAGGGAATTGAAAATAAATCTAGATTTGGTTAATCTAGACTTCATGACCCTATAGATTTAATTAAGTCTTCTCATCTCACAAACACATAGGATTACCTATTTGTGTATTGAGCCACGAAGATGGACGTGAGATGTTAGGATTGTACCCCTGGTTCCAAATGTAGATCAAGAGCATCAACATGAACCAATACGAGGTATACAAGAGCAAATTGATCACTTCGATGACTAACTCTAATTCAAAGCTTAATGATTAATTCTATATCATTTGAGCTAGTAAAGAGTTGGACATTTGCTTTAAGGATGATTCATAGATGTCTAATTTTAAAATATAAATATAATATTTAGGAATTCATGCTTGGATTTATTCCCTATCATTTTTGCATCAACTTAAAAATTCTTGAAATTTTTTAAAATAAGTTGTTATTCAGGGGGAGTTAGAAAAATTGTTTGAAAATTCTTGAAAATTTTGGAAATAAGTTGTTATTCAGGGGGAGTTAGAAATATTGTTTAAAAAGTTTGAAAATTCTTGACAATTTTGAAAGTAAGTTGTTATTCAGGGGGAGTTAGAAAAATTGTTTGAAACTTTTGAAAACCTTGAATTTTTAAAACATCTAAATAATAAGGGGGAGTTAGAAAAAATTGTTTGAGATTTTTTGAAAAGTTTGAATTAAGTTTTTAAAATGAAATTCATGAGTGAAACATTTTAAAATTTAATTTTTGAGCTTGAAAATTTATCATTTTTGTAATTTCAACTCTCCACTATATCATTTTGGAATTTTAAATTTGATCTTTATTTTGATGTATGCCAAAGGGGGAGAGAAGAGATATAAAATTAGAGAATTATTAAAAGAGGATATTTATTGAAAGAAAGATGCAAAAATTTGATAAGGTTTTATGCATCTCATACATAGTTAATTTTATGCATCTATTATACATGTCAAAATTTAATAGTTCATCTCTCATACATGTCAATATTTGGATATTGGTATTTGATTCTCCTAATTTTAATTGATGTGTAGTCATACATCAAAAAGGGGGAGATTATTGATGCAGTGAGCATCACTCCTTAGTTTTGATGTATGAACCATAGTTTAAAGTTAGGATTCACTTGTATTTTAATATCAGTGTAAGTGTGCAGGCTTAACAGAAAGTCCTAGTAGGTCATGTTGATCGGATACTAGGCAAGTATCTTGATAGATCAGGAGGACCGGACACCAGGCATGAAGTCCAGATGGGTCACGTGAACCGGACATCTGGCATGAAGACCGGTTGGGTCAAGAGACCAAATAATCGACAAAAAGTCTAACTGGGTCAAGCAGATCGGATAGCTGGTAGAAGCCCTGGTGGGTCAAATCAGATGTCAAGAGTGGTAAGTCCAGTAGATAGCCGGCAGGTAAGCCTCGAGTGAAGAGGTGAGGCTGAGTCCTCTGTAGGGGGACAAATCTAGGCGTCAATCTGATGAAAAGTCCACATGAGACTTAGTAGTTGAGATCGAGCAGTATTACTACTGCTATCATAGTTTATATTATCTATTTGTGCTAATCTTGTCTTGCAAGGATCAGTCGATTGAATGAATTCAAGTCGATTGAATTCCAATCAATTGGACATGTATCAGCCGACTGGATACCTATTTGGCAGGATCAACTGGTAATCGATCGGATACCGTGCGACATAGATGGAAAAGGTTTTAGTCGACTGAAGGGTTTGAGTCAACTGAAGAGGCAAATTTCCCGATGTAGAGACGAGTGACGTGAAGTCGACTGGAGAGATTTCAGTCGACTCGAAGAGCATAAATTCCATATCGAGGGATGATGTGGAGTCGACTAGAAGGCATTCAAGTCGACTAGAAAAGGTTTATAAAATATGTCCTCGACCGGATCCGATGAGAACATCCAATCTACGTCGAAGTGCTGCTGAAATTCCTGCTCATCCACGAAAATTCTCATTCCACAACAAGGTGACTTTCTGACACTCTGCGACTTCCTCAATAATCTTTAAGTGTCAGTATAATGTCTTGTAATTTCTTTTATTCACATTTTCGCTTATTGTACTTAACTTCAAGAGTGGGTAGTGTGTTACCCATCTTTAATATTTGAAAAAAGCGAAACCCTCCGAAGTTGAAAGTTCTTGAGTCAGAGGGAAGTTAGTGATTATCCATCGGGGTAGCTCTCGGAAGAGCTATGGGCCTTGGACTAGCAACCCAGTTAGGGTTGTGAACCAATTAAAATAAAGTATGATTATTTTTTGGTGCATACTCACAATAGTTTGCAAATATTCTAAATTGTTTTAAAAATTAAAATAAATTTTTTAAACTCTGAGATTCACCCCTCTCTCTCGGAGAAACACGATCCTACAAATTATTGGAAAATGTTTTAAATTATACAAATTTTTATACCATGATCATCATTCATACATTTAGGATAATTAAAATGAAATTAAGGACAATGGCATAATTTGAAGTCCCAAGATAAGAGACTCAAATATAGTTGCCTAGATGAAATACATGAGAACCTAGATTAGGGAAGAACCTAAATCCACATCTCACAAGAACATTAAATTGACATGTGTGTGTATTGATATACCCTAGACATATGTTAGATGTTAGGAAAATAAGTGAAGTTCAAGGTGCATAGTTGTTGCATCTTGGTGAAATCAAACTCATAATATGACATTGAGGAATCATGAGAAAAACTAATGTACAAGTAATGTACATCTAGCCCATAAACCATGGTTCAAAATATTGTTTGAAAATTATTTTAAAATTATTTTGAAAACCCATGTTGAAGTTTATCTTTTGATAGCAATCACCATTGAACAAGTTGACACAAAGTTTGACAAAAATATCAAGGTTTTTAATGGTTTTAAACATTGCATGAATTTTGAAATTTAATGGGTATTTTAATTTAAAATTAATTTTCACCCAATACATTTCATGTAAGTAATATACATATGAGGTTTCATGATTTTTCAAAATACATTTATTTACTTATGATTTATTAAAATCCGATTCTGAAATCTGATTTCTGCATTTTGCAAAAACCAGTCAATTGTTGCTTGGAGCAGTCAACTGGTGGTAAGGCACTCAACTGAGGGTGTTAATTTCAGCTGAACAAGGTTTGTTTCACCATGTATCAACTAATCTAAGTTACTCTACCGTCTCCTAACCTAGGATATGCTTTGGAAAGTATTGAAAGAGTGAAATTATCATTGAACATGATTATGAGAGTTATTTAGGGTGGAGTATCGAATTTTAATGAAGGTTAAAGTTCAAGTTTAAACTTTCACCCTTATTTTCGACGATTAAAGTTTCCTATAGGCATAAGAACTATCCAAAGACATTGTTAATACAATGGTCAAGGGGGAGCAAGCCTTTATGGGGAGTGTGTCCATCAACGGATGATGGATGCAATTTTGATTATAAAGGGAAGAAATGAGGGTTTAGGTAACTTCATTATGGATTGCCTTTTATTTAGTGATATGTGATTTATCACTAGGAAGAGTGAAGGCATACAAGATGTTTTTAGACCAAATGGGAGAATGTAGGATCTCTTTGGGAGATGAGACATTGAAAACCTTAGTAGGCTTTTTGATGTATGCCAAAGGGGGAGAGGTGAAGTTTAAGTTAGGTAAATCTTCACTATGCTTTGGCATTGGAAGAGTTAAGTTTGGGTTATTATTATCCTAACTTAAAGGTATTGTCAAATATCAAAAAGGGGGAGATTGTTGGTGCAATAGGCCTCGGGTCAATGTTGACCAAACTCGAGTGGGACTCGAGTAGGGTTTTAATGTTTGACAATGGATTTGTCCAATGTTTGACAATATGATTTGACCATATATTGACCATATGACTAGTGGATGATTGTGATATCCAAATGGGGAGATTATTTGGGGGATATTGTTAGAGCAATCAACCTCGGAAGTCCAAGTTTGGATACTTGGCAAGGAAAGTCCAAATATGGATATTTGGCAAGGGAAGTCTAAAGGTAAAGTCTTTGCAACATAAATCCAAATGTGTAGTCTTGGCAGCATAATGTCCAAGTGAACTTTGGCAATTGGAAAGTCCAAGAATGGTCTTGGCATGGAAAGTCCAAGCATGGTCTTGGCAATTGGAAAGTCCAAGTCATGGGTACTTGATAATTGAAAGTCCAAGTCATGGGTACTTAGCAAAGAGAAAGTTTAAGTTTGTAGGTTTGGTAGTGTGTAGTCTTGGCGGTGTAAGTCCAAATAGATTTTTGTAAGGAAGTCTAAGGGTGAGGTTTTGACAGTGTAAAGTCAAAGCATGTGGTCTTGACAGCATAAGTCCAAATGAACCTTGGCAAAGGACCCAATTAGCAAAACATATTCGATGAAAGCACCTGAAGGCTAACGTGAAGAATGAAGAGTCACAGACTTGAGGAATCTGAGAGGCGTGAGGTTGATAGAGGTGGCTAGAAGGCTTAGGTATAGGCTAAGGGTGGTCAATCAAGTATGAGAGAATCATACTTAGATTAAACCTCATGGTTAAGGTTTATCAGTCGACTGGGACTTTGGGTTAGTCGATTGGTCGAGTATTTAGCACTCGATAGTCTAGTCAACTCGGAGCAGTCGACTAGGATTATGACCAATCGAATGGTCGAGGAGTCGACTATGGCTCGACTGCTTGTCTAAGGTTGTGGCAGTCGACTGCCATATATGGGCAGTCGACTAGCCTTTGACAGTCGACTGCCAGGTATGGGAAGTCGACTGATGGCACTATGACAGTCCACAGATTCTTGCTTAGTCGATTGGCCAGTCGACTATTAAGTAACATTCAACTTCTGGTATGGTCAGTCGATTGCTGATGTATATGTTGGACAGATTCCAGCATGAATGGAGTTATTGTGAGATAACGGTATTGAGGCTAGTTGACTGCTGGGTAAGAGCAATCGACTGGAAGGTGAAAAATCAGCCTGAGCTCAGTTTTATAAGGAGGCTTCGTGGAGGATTTGGAGCTGTCAGTTCTTGGTGATCTTCAATAGGATAAGTTGATGCTTTCTAGACCTTCCAACCTATCCAAAGTAACTAAAGCATGATCAAGCAATTAAAACTCATTTGTAAAGTGTTTTCTTTACTTGTATTCATTCTTGTTGTAATTACTTGTATTTGGTTGTATTTCTTATTCTTGTAAGAACTTGTACGAGGTTTCTTCACCTCCGGTGTCATACCAAGAAAGAGAGGTTCATAGTGAGGGTAGATCATTATAGTGCCTACGTGGAGTGTAAACCCTAGTTCCGAACCACGTAAAAATCTTGTTGTTGTGTGTGTGCTTGTATTTGTTTCTTTACTTTATTATTCCGCAGTGTATCACTAACTTATTGTAGATAAGCAATCATGATCGAAGCATGAAAATAAAAAATCACTATTCACCCCTTTCTAGCACGATGCCCACACACCCTATAATTAGTATCAGAGCAAGGTTTCTCTTCTACGGACTCATCGCCAAGAGAGCATGCTCTAGAAGAAATGGAGTTTCAAGATAGATTGGGGGATGACATCATGGTTCAGGCTTCCTTTGACCGTGAAGACTTCGCATATTGGAAAGTGAGGATGGAACATTTTATAGTGTGTGAAATAGAGAATTGGTTTGTTTTGATGCAAGCATTTGAAGCTCCCATGGACTAGAAGGGTAAAATTCTTAAGATGAAGAAGTGGATGGAAGAGCAACTAGAAAAATTTGAATGAAACAACAAGGAAACAAGCATGCTATTAAATTTGATTCATACTAATATCTTGATTAGATTAGAAGAATTTTTGGATGCAATGGAGTTGTGTAACAATCTAGTTAAGTTCCATGAAAAACCCTTGCTACCACAAGTAGAGAAGAAGCCTGAAGAAGAGGAATGCTCATCCTCTAAAGAGCATGAGGATTCTAAGGTTGAGAGGGAATCAACATCCGGAGAAGAAGAGGTGGAAGCCATGGAAGCCTCCACTTCAAGGATTGAGGGGGAGGTTAGGCCTTCAATACCGGAGCAAGAGCAAGATGAACCATCTACCTCCGGACGAGAAGAAGAGCAAGCTCAAAATTTCTCCATAGGTAACTCAACCACTTTTCATAAAAATGAAAATCATACTATGAGTGTAGGGAAGTAGGACACTACAAGAGAAAATGTCCTAAATTGGCCAAGAAGAAGGCTCAATCGACACCTAAAGTCAAGGACAAGTCAAAAGAGATTAGAGCCCCGATAAGAAAGAGCAATGATGGGGTCAGGGTTTTCTGATCAGATAAGCTTTTCCTGGGAAGTCTATGTGTTTGATG
Organism: Wurfbainia villosa; assembly: GCA_025175895.1. Taxonomy (NCBI): domain Eukaryota; kingdom Viridiplantae; phylum Streptophyta; class Magnoliopsida; order Zingiberales; family Zingiberaceae; genus Wurfbainia; species Wurfbainia villosa. The sequence goes on from CM045996.1 coordinate 31,491,799, forward strand.
AGCAGTATGAGCACTTCATGAGCAGTAAATGTTTTTCCCGATTAGTATATGTGATTCATAAGTAGTAGAGGTGAGTAGTGTAGTAGTGTTCAGAAGTGAAGTATAATGTTGGTAGAGCAGTATAAGCACTTCCTGAGCAGTATATGTGATTTTTGAGCCCAGGGGAGGAAAGTAATGCAAGGTTGCTCAGAAGTGAAGTATAATGTTGACATAGCAGTATGAGCACTTCTCGAGCAGTATGTTTATTTCCCAAGCTGTATATGTGATTTTCAAGCCCAGGGGAGGTGAGGAATGCAGGTTGTTCAAAAGTGAGGTATAATATTGGCAGAGCAGTATGAGCACTTTCCGAGCAGTATATTTATTTCCCAACTAGTATATGTGATTTTTGAGCCCAGTGGAGGTGAGTAATGCACGGTTGTTCATAAGAGAAGTGCAATGTTCATAGGGAAGTTTATGTTTATCCCGAGTAGTCTATGCTTTTTCTCGAGTAGTATGTATAATTCCTGAGCAGTCTATGTGTTTCCCGAGCAGTATGCTTATTTCCTGAGCAGTATGTTTATTTCCCGAGCCATATGTGGGTTTCAAAGTTTCTTCTGTACATGGTGAAATAAGGAGGAATGGGTATTCTAAAATATTGGGCATAGCTAGAAGAGTTTGAGAAGGATAAAAATGATTAATATAAGATATTTTGTCATTTGTTTATATATTTTATTTAATTAATGTTTGGTAGGGAAATATAAGGTACATGATGTATTTGAAAGAGATATTTTGAATATAGGTGGGAAAAACGATTACACTGGAAAACTGGACAAGGGTATTAGAGTAAATTCACTGCAAGGAGGTGGCGGGATGAAACATCTATAAAAGGGGAAGAGGTAGAAAGGAGTAGGGGATGGTTGTTTCTTCGCTATTCGGTACCTCAAAGATTTTCTTCTCACTTCTTCTTCATTCTTTATTCATTGCCATTTTCTTCATACTACTATTACTAACTTGAGCATCGGAGTGGTCGTTCTAGGAAGCCGAACCATCTCTAACACTCTTTCTCATAAAGTGGCAAATCTTGCTTCCTTCGTTGTTTCATCCCTAGAACTCTTTAGCAATGGATCCCGTGGAGAGCTTTAGGATCTGAGGTGATCGGAGGAGATTTCCAAGAAGGGGGAAGGAGATCTTGGCAAGCCAAAGAAGTAAACACTATCAAATTGGTGCTGCTTATGGGAATCTGAAAAAAAAGTCATGATGGTGAACACTAGGAGGATGTTGAAGGAGCCGACAGAGGGAGAAAAATCTATCTCCAGTACTTCTAAAGGGGGCACCAGCAGAAGGCATCGTAAGCCCTTGTATAAGGAGGATCTTATGCAAGTAGTGGCCACTGTAATGGATCAAATGTCACCAAAGGCTACCCCAAAGAAGGTGAAGAAGGATGATACATCTGATGATAGCTCTGAAGAAGAGGTAGTCAGGATCTCCTGCCTAAAGAATGATTCCTCCCGCATCTGCAAGCAAGTTAACAGGAAGAAAAAGATGTGCATAACTCCTCTTGAGAGTGTCCAACCTGAGGGGGATGTTCCCTTTGTAAGTACCATTCTGAAAGTAGAGGAGTCAAATCCCTTTACCAAAGATATTTTGAACGAAGAATTGTCTCGGCACTTTCAAGTTCCTCAGATGCCCAATATATCTTCTGATCCTAAGGATCATCTTAGTATATTTGAAAATTCTACTTTATTGTACCATTATACTGATGGGGTTAAATCTTGAGTGTTTCTTACAACATTAGTAGGACCATCTCAACAATGGTTTAATGATTTGAAGTCACAAAGTATCGCTTCATTTAAGGATTTCTCGACATTATTTTTAAGGTATTTTCTAGCTCTAAAAATATTTACCTCAACCATTAAGTCTCTTTGATCTTCAGCAGAGAGAGCAGGAAAGTTTACAACATTATGTGGAAAGGTTTATACAGTCATCACGAGAAATCCCCACTATGGAGTTGGGCATGATGGTAGGAGCCTTTACTCAAGGTTTCAGGGAAGGGGATTTCTTTAAATCTTTAGTTAAAAGGCCTCCTGCAAATTTTGATGATTTATTATCTCGAGCGGAGAAGTTTATTAATCTCAAGGATGCTTAGAATTCTTGACAAACTTTTCGAGATTATAGAATGGTAGATATTCCAAAAAGACGACCTGAATGGGTAAGACCCGCTCAGGAGAGACCTATATACGCTCCTTAGTTAAGGATTTCTAAGGAGAGGGCTATGCATATCTATGAGCAACAATAGTTATTGAGAAGACCTTTTGAGTCCGGATGTCCTAGAAGATTGTCTTCTACTTTTTGTTCTTATCATCAAGATTATGTTCACATCACTCAGGACTATCAACAATTAGACGTCAAGCTGAAGAGAATTATGGGGTATAATCCCCGAGTTAGAAATATGATGATGAATCCAACTCCTTATCAGCCAAGGCCTTGGGTCAGAAATTATGATAGGAAATCAGTTAAGGGCTCTTGTTAATCGACCTGTACAACTTGTGCAGGCAAGAGAAGTAGTTTCTGATAGAATAATGTTTGCAGGTCAACCTCCTGTGAGAGGGTTTATTAATATCATTTTTGGAGGTTCCACTAATGGAGAGACACAGTAGAGAAAAATGCATGGCTATTACAACTCTTCCTAGAGCAAGAGAACCTATATTGGGTTTTGATTCTAGTGATTTAGAGGGAATAATTGTTGATGTAGTGAGCATCACTCCTTAGTTTTGATGTATGAACCATAGTTAAAAGTTAGGATTCACTTGTGTTCTAATATCAGTGTTAAGTGTGCAGGCTTAACAGAAAATCTTAGTAGGTTGTGTTGATAAAAAACTAGGCAAGTATATTGACAGATCATGAGGATCAGACACAGGCATGAAGTCCAGATGGCTCGCGTGGACCGGACATCTAGCATTAAGATCGGTTGGGTCAAGAGACCAGACAATCGACAAAAAGTCTAGCTGGGTCAGGCAGATCGGATGTCAAGAGTGGTAAGTCAAGCAAGTAGCTGGTAGGTAAGCCTCGAGTGAAGAGATGAAGCCGAGTCTATGTAGGGGAACAAAGCTAGGCGTCGATCCGACGAAATGTCCCCGTGGGACTTAGTAGTCGAGATCGAGCAGTATTACTACTGCTATCACAATTTATATTATATATTTGTGCTAATCTTATCTTGCAGGGATCACGATCAATGAATTCAAGTTGGATCAATTCCATGATCGACATGTATCGACGACTAGATACCTATTTGGCAGGATGAGCTGGTAATCGATCGAAGATGATGTGACGCAGATGGAAAGGGTTTTAGTCAACTGAAGGGTTTGAGTCAACTGAAGAGGCAAATTTCCCAATGCGGAGCCAGGTGACGTGGAGTCGACTGGAAGTCCATGAATTTCATATCGACGGGCTGATGTGGAGTCGACTAGAAGGCATTCTCCGATCGAAAAGGTTTATAAAATATGTGCTCGATCGAATCCTAGAATAACATCCAATCTATGTCAAAGTATTACTAAAATTCCTGCTCATCCACGAAAATTCTCATTCCACAACAAGGCGACATTCCGAGACTTCGCGACTTCCTCAACAATCTTTAAGTGTCGGTATAATGTCTTGTAACTTCTTTTATTCATATTTTCGCTTATTGTACTTAACTTCAAGAGTAGTTAGTGTGTTACCCATCTCTAATATATGTAAAAAGCGAAACCCTCCGAAGTTGAGAGTTCTCAAGTAGGAGGGCAGTTAGTGATTGCCCATCGAGATAGCTCTCGGTAAAGCTATGAGCCTTGGACTAGCAACCCAGTTAGAGTTGTGAACCAAGTAAAATAAAGTGTTATTATTTTTCGCTGCAGACTCACAATAGTTTTCAAATATTCTAAATTATTTTAAAAATTAAAATAAATTTTTTAAACTCTGAGATTCACCCCCTCTCGAAGAAGAAACACGATCCTACAATTGGTATTAGAGCGGGGGCGCTTCAAATTGGTGCAACCACCATCATGAGCTTTAAAATATTTTTTTCTTGCTCTAGAATAATTTTTCTAGCTTTAAAATAGTTTAGAATAATTTTTCTGTCCTTAAAATACTTTAGAATAAATTTCCTTGCTTTAGATTAATTTAAATTATTTTTTCTTGCTTTATAATATTTTAGAATATTTTTATGCATTTTAAAAATGCCAAGAATATTATTTTCTACATTTTAGAATATTTAAAATTTATTTTTTGCATTTTAGAATATTAAAATTTATTTACTATATTTTAGATAATTTAAAATTCATTTTCTAAATTTTAGAATATTTAAAATTTATTTTATATATTTTAGAATATTTAAAATTCATTTTCTACATTTTAGAATATTTAAAATTTATTTTTTGTATTTTAGATAATTTAAAATTCATTTTCTACTTTTTTTAGAATATTTAAAATTCATTTTCTATATTTAAAATATTAAAATTTATTTTCTACATTTTAGAATATTTAAAATTCATTTTCTACATTTTAGAATATTTAAAATTTATTTTTTACATTTTAGAATATTAAAATTGATTTCTTGCATTTTAGATAATTTAATATTCATTTTCAGCTTTTTAAAATATTTAAAATTTATTTTCTGCATTTTAGAATATTAAAATTCATTTTCTGCATTTTTGAATATTAAAATTTATTTTTTGCATTTTAGAATATTTAAATTTATTTTCTGCAGTTTAGAATATTTAAAATCAATTTTCTGCACTTTAGATTATTTTAATTTAATTTTCTACACTTAGAAAATATTTGATTTAACTTTCTTGTCTTAGAAAATATTTAATTTAATTTTCTAGAAAATATTTGATTTAAATTTCATGCCTTAGAAAATATTTGATTTAATTTTCTTTCCTTTGAAAATATTTAATTTAATTTTTTGCACTTAGAAAATATTTGATTTAATTTTCTTGCCTTATAAAATATTTAATTTAATTTTCTGTACATAGAAAATATTTCGTTAATAATGTGACACTTAGATGGATACAACACCGTTCACCCTCCTCTCTTCAATGGAGAGGACTTTTCCTACTGGAAAAGGCGAATGGAGTGCTATTTGAAGACCGACCAAGAGGTTTGGTTCTCAATTAGGAAAGGGTTCGTAGCTCCGGTAGACGTTTCGGGTGAGTTATTAGAACTGTATAAATGGACCGTAGACATTAGAAAAAGAGCTTAAGTCGATTACAAGACACTTAATACCTTGCAATGCAGACTTACCAAAGAATAGCTCAATATGGTAGGTCTATTTGAAAATTCTAAGGAATTATGGAAAATATTAATTGAACTGCATGAGGGTACAAATGACACTAGGATAGCTAAACGGGAAATGTTATTAAATAAACTATTTAATTGTAAAATGAATGAAAATGAAATGCTAGTCAACTTCATACTAGAATTAAAGATATATTAAATGGATTACACTTAATAGGACACTAAATAGAAAATAGGGACATAATTAGGAATACGCTTAAGGGATTCCCGAGAAATGTCTTATGGACATCGATTGTCAATGCCTATAAGGTTTCTAGGGATCTTTCCACAATTAGGCTAGACGAACTATTTTGTGAACTTGAACTACACGAACAAGCTAACTCGGGTCAAACCGAGAAATGGTATAGCTTTGGTGGCAGGTTCGACTAAAAAGGAAAGAAAAGTGAAGAGTAAGTCCGAGAACGAGTCAGAGTCGGAAACAAATGGAGAAGAGGAGATCATAAATATGGTCCGAAAGATATTCAATTGGAGGAAGAGATTTACAAAGAAAGATGCTAAAAAGGTCGTTGACAACAAGTTGAGACCCCGATCGGAAGTGACGTGCTACGAATATAACGGAAAGAGACACTACAAGTCGGAGTGCGTAAACCTAAAAAATGAAGAAAAACCAAAAAAGGAAAAGAAGAAGAAAGCACTTAAGGCAACTTGGGATGAGTCATCATTGGAAGAGTCGGACATAGAAGAGACGAAGGGAAGTTTCATCGCATTTATGGACGAATCGAGATCCAAAGCCGAGTCAAGTTTTGAGTACGAGTCCGATTCTGAGTCTGAGAGAAGCCACAGATCCGTATCCATTTCTGAAGGTTCAAATGAGGTAACTTCTCCCTTAGAAGATAAGTTGTATAATACAATTGCATGTCTAGGTAGGAAGTTAGCTAAGTCCGAGAATCGAGTCGACTCGCTACTTGAGGAAGTCCAAGTACTTAAGGAGCAAGTCAACTCGAAGACTTCAACTTGCCAAATTAAGGATAGAGACTCAACTCAAGTTGCAAATCTTGAGGAAGAGAACTCAGTCCTAAAACAACAAGTAGAAGATCTAATCGGATCTTTGGAAAGATTCACTTCGGGTTCCAAGTATCTCAATATGATGCTTGGATCTCAGAGAGTCATGTACAACAAGTCCAGACTTGGATACAAAGCTAAATCCTCCTATAAATCATATATGTCATTACTTAGCTGAAACACTAAGAATCGAGTCTAAGTATGAGTTCCTAAGTCTAGCTTAGTCAACCAAGTTGGACCAAATTAATTTTGGGTTCCCAAGAGTCAAGTTCACTTAGTGATCAAAACTCAATCTAGTTACATTTAGGGGGAGCTAACACTTTGCTTATTTCTTTCTTTAGTTAAACACTTGCATGATTTAGTTTACTTTACTTGCTTAATTTATAACGGACTAGATAGGAAACAAAGTAGTTTAAACTCGAACAACCTTGTACTAAGATAAGTGAACTGATAGTAAGTTAGGGAAGCTCTTCGAAGTGCATGTCTAGGAAGTGGTCGTTGCTTTGATAACCAAGAAGATCATGTGCCTCACCATGACCTGGTGCACTGAGTCGAGGTGAACTGACTGAAGCTAACTCACTAAGTCTTTAACTAGTTAGACCAAGGCTTAGTCCAAAGTGAATCAAGTACTTGATTCTTTTATTGACTTTGTCTAGGAAGTGGTCATTGCTCTGAAAACCAAGAAGGTCATGACCTTACCATGATCTCAAAGTCAATGCTGAAAAAACCTACATGACTAGCTCAAACGAATCTTGAATCTAACACAAGTCTAAAAGACTTTAAAATTGCTCATTAAATTTATTTAAGATAAAAAGAATCATCTCACAAAACCCATAGGTAAAAGTGTATTGAAATCCTAGCTTGGGTGAGATGATTTAGAACCTAATTAAGATTAATTAGTTTAATTTAGCTTAACTCAACCTAATATACTTAAATCAAAATTAGTAAATTTACCTTAACAACTTACCTTAATTAAACTTAACTTAATTCAACTCAACTTAATTTATTAAACTAAACAAACATACCTAAATAAATAGATTCACTTAACAAACAACTTTTAATTAAATTAAACCTAATTTAACTAGATTAAAACAAACTTAGTTGATTCACTAAACCAAACGTAAATAACCTACTAAATTAAACTTAATCATCTAATCGATACAACTAACTTAACCAGATCAAAACAATTAAGTAAATAAATGAAATTAACCTAATAAAATCAATTTAAACATAAAAATCAACCAAAATTAAACAAACTCGAATTCACGACTAATAAGAGTCATTCAATTTCTTCATTGCCTCCAGTATCGTGAAAGTAAATGCAACTTCAATGATCAAATCTATTCAATGATCGAAATGAAATGATAGATAATGTTTAGGCGGTGAAGTAAATAGTAAAATTAATTACAATCGACTGAAACAATTTTAGTTGACTCTAATTCACCAATCGGACTATTTCAAGTCAACTGGATTATGTCTATAAGAATAGTGCCAAACCATGCTAAAAAGAACCACAACCACCACAAAACCACCGCGAAAACCCTATTTCCAAACGTCCGAAGCCTTTAGGTTGTCATATTTCTTTAATATCATCCAAAATGCCGAGGTAATAACTATAAAACTTTAGTTTCAATTATTTTCAATAAATATTGAATATTTGTAATTCAATTAGGGGTAAAAGAAGAGCTGTTGAGATTGAGTCATCGACTCCATGCTTGGATATTAGGTTCCCCACTGAGGGGCATAAGATTAGGTTTGAGAACACTATATATATTCCTATGCCTACTAGATACATTAGTAAATCATATTTTAGTAATGCATGCATGCTTAGTATGGAGATCATAGCACACTATGGATTAGAAAAACTAGTTTATTTCAAAAACTCTATTAACATAGACTTATGTGTAGAGTTTTTCAATAATTTTAATAAAATTGATGATATTTTATATTCTACTAGAGTACAGGGTAAGGACTTTGTTTTTACCCTCACTATATTGAGAGAGCATTTTGGACTCATGCATTCGACATGTCCTGTTGCATGTTTTCCATCCACGGAATTACCGTACGGTGACCCCTACTCTCATATTACATTAGATAGGATACATATGCATCTTTTTGGTGAGGAAAGAACTCCGTCTGTGGTATCTACTAGACTCAGAGTACAACACTATGCCCTGTACCGAGCCATAGTGAATTGCATTCTGCCACTCACCACTAGGGACATCGCTATGATGCACCCTTATAACTCATTTTCACTTTATGCACTTAGTTATAGATTAGATTTAGACATTAGTTTATAGATGTTTCATTCCATCATTTATCATTGTAGGTCAGTTACTAGCAAGAAGGCACATTTGCCTTACTGCCATGTCATCATATCCCTTTTAGCTGCATTAGGGTTTGATGTTACCACAGGTAACATCAAACAACCTACTAAGTACAACATGATAGGGTCTTGGTAGTTTAGTTTAGAAAAAATAGATTTAGATGAAAATAATATCCTTGAATGGAAGAAAGATGGCTCTCATCCCCAGCCCTAACCCCATCCGGAGTTGGAGCAGGAGCATGAGCCAGAGATTGACTCAGACCACCACTCCGAGTTCGAGCATAAGGAATGTCACGCCCCGAGAGTATGCTGAACCAAAAATCAAATGGATGACATCTCCCCTATATGTGGCAAAATATCCTGTTTATACAAGGCCCTTGGGCCCACAATCACAATATAATAAACATAACGACATCAAAACACAGCGGAAACATAATACTAAAACTCACAACCACACATACCGGCATACAAATCCGAAACCACATAGGTGTACACCGACCAACAAGTCCACAATACCAAAATAGTACATAAAACTCCAAATACAAAATGAAGTACAAGAAAAGAACTAAAATCCACGGGAGGCTCGGAAAGTGAGATGGGATGGATCGCTGGTGAAGCTCCAAGCTGTCACGAAGACTTCTACCTGTTACCTAGGCGACAGGAAAACCCAGGGTCCGTGGTGGTGAGTATAACTCAGCAGGTAATAGCAAAAATATGTATATATCAAATATCACATGTAATTCAACAGAAAAATCTATAGGTACATCAGGTATACCTGAAAGTCTGCTACGCTACACCTATCCAACCTGAGCACATATCCACAATATATATATCAAAGAATGCATTAGTCTAACCAACAAGCATACAGGTATCCGACACAACCATTTAACAGATACGGGTATCATGTATGAAGATGATGTACAACCAAATGCAACAAGCAAAGTACAATCAAATGCAACATCACAATAAGCATATATATATATATATATATATATATATATATATATATATATTTGATCTCTTGCGCGCCCGATTGTTGTGCACTCGTCCGCAATTGAGGAATTGCACAGTACACTCGCGCTCGACTCGGTCTGGCTGCATCTGCCTGCGCGTCCGCCCACTCCGGCCGCGACGGTGCGCGAAGCGCACCTACCGTGGTCCAGACGGGCTCAGCTTCCGGCCAGATTGCGGTCGGAAGCCGGCATAAATCGGTCGCGATACGGCCGAATCGTGGTCGAATCACGGCCGCACCCGGTCGGGAAAGGACCACCCAGCTCCGACGGTCCTTTCCCAATTAGTTTGCGACCGTGATTCGGTCGCGATTCGATCGAATCACGGCCGATTTGCATCGGCTTCCGGTCGCAATCCGACCGGAAGTCGAGCTCGGTCGGACCGTCGGCGAGGTTTGCTTCCAACGCACCTAGTCCGGCGGCCCGAGGCGACCGGACGACGAAGCGACAGCGGCGACAGAGGCGAGGTGTCGGGCGCGGAGTCACTGTGCATTTCACAATCGCGGCGCTGATCGAACGGCTGGGAGCGCGTCGCGGACGGGCGCACAGTGATCGGTCGCGCAGGCGATCAAAACTCTCTCTCTCTCTCTCTCTTCTCTCTCTCTCTCTCTCTCTCTCTCTCTCTCTCTCTCTCTCTCTCTCTCTCTCTCTCTATATATATATATATATATATATATATATATATATATATATATATATATATATATATATATATATATATATATATATATATATATATATATACATGCATATATACATATATACGGCAATATGCAAAAATATCATAAGTCACGGCAATGTAGCATGCATGGTCATGTCGGCTCACCCTAAAGCTACCATGACCCCAGTGTGGCCTCGGTGGCTCGACATGACAACGTTCCCAACTCAACACCAACCACTGCTCTCGAGTGGGTGAGTGGACAATATGATCAAGTAGCATATAAGCGTAAAGAGCAAGCTACTCGATGGGGGTCTCGAGCTATTGGCCACTCCGACAGTCACTACCCATGAGTGGTCGAGTGCCACACACGCAGGACTACGACACATAAATCCAACTACCACCATCTATAGTAGTAGAGTGTGGCACCACAATGCACTGCCCTCACACCGGTTACTCCTCCTATGAGTAATCGTAGAGGCAGGATGACTGATGACCCTCTCAACCATAAGGGAGACCACGTCGCCAGCATGCATGCAAATGACATCAATGCTTTGTCACACAAATAGACATCCACCACAGACTCTCTATTCTACATAGAGTCATACCAATCTAATCAATGCACTCTCTATCTTGCAGAGATTTATACTCAACTGATCATGACTAGCTAGGACCACTGGTCCGTAGCAACACCTAAGCACAATTCACCTGACCATTTACACAATACATAGTCGGTAGTAAACATGCAACCTGAATTAACCCTACGTTCAAGACATTACCTACCCATAGATGACCTTTTGCCCAATTTACAATCAGGTCATCATCCGTACTTCACTATTTGCACCTAACTAAGCAATTCTAGGTTTACTTACATCACATATGTAACTCCTATTCATGATGAAGTTAAATATGATAACAACAATATAGTATAACAGCCAAAGATAAGGTATCAAGCACAAGAGTAAATAAGAGTGGAATCAAGGTAATATGATCATATAAGATGATCATATATCTAAATCTGCATGCATTAATAACTACCTGACCAGGGTAGGAAATTACCCACCTGTTATCAAACTCGTGATAAATACCTTCACGGTTGCGGTCCTGTCTCGTATCCACATCCTGCACATATCAAACATTATGATTAAGTGCAAACATATATACAACGAATGATCAAATCGAATCCTACATCGACTTCGTATCCCAATCAACTAGATTGATCTAGTTATCCAATTAACCTAATCAATCCTCTTCATTAATCCCTATCAGATTCCACCTACAATATACTACACAAATAACTCTGCTTTAATATCCTGGTTATGCAAAGTTATCATACATCGACTTCAAATCAAAACCACATCTTCTATCACAGTAATATATATTCATAAGCATTAAGATCCGGACTCACTTGATTATGCCTCAATCGCACAACCTTTTGGTCCACCTAATAGCACCCAATCTGAATCAATTAACATCATTCGTCCATACCAGTGAATCCAATCACATAACATGCTACACCTATACAATTCATCAACAATTACTTATTGAACTAACAATTAACTGTAAAATGTAGCATACATCTATTAATTTTCCCAAATCCAAGTTTACCCAACACCACTTCATTCAACCACAGCTTCCTGCTTCAATCAGACCTAAGTCCAAATAGTCGAATTGGAGATAAACCCCACAATGGTCTGCCTTATCCCTGCCACACGCAATACAACCTAAATCCTTGTCCAAAACACACCACAAATCTGTAATCTAAGAAACAACAAGAGGGATAAGCAGTTAACCATAGATGTGAGAGTAGATGACCGACCAAACCCTCACGGTTGACCAACAGAAGCTGTTGAACAACTCCAGCATTACATATCTACCTAAACACACGATAATTACTGCTGTTCACCGAGGTACAGAGGGTTGCGATGTTCAGTTGGTGATCTCCGGTGACGAAGCTGCAGGAGGGGCAACGACCAGCTGAGCTCAAGCTCAGGTGGCGGCGGAGCTTTGCTACCCTCCAAATCCGAAGAACAAAAGGAGGCGACGGCAGATCGCTCTGGCAGAAGGGCTCGCAAACCACCGATGGATGTGGGGAGGCGACGAAGATCGTGCGGAGAAGAAGGATCAAGAAAAAACTGTCGCTCCTGGCGGCACTGATGCTGTCACACCCCGAGAGTATGCCGTGCCGAAAAGCAAATGGACGACATCTCCCCTGTACGTGGCAACATTTTGGGTTAATACAAGGCCCGTAGGCCACAACAACAACAACATATATATATATATATATATATATATATATATATATATATATATATATATATATATATATATATATATATATATATATATATATATATATAAACAAACCACAGCGAAAACTAACCACAACAACATAACAAACTAACTACAACAAATAAACAGCGGAAACATAAAACAACCACATCATAACTACATTCAGTGCATACCGGTATGACTGACACATCACAACTTAACAGAACATCGACAAAATTCGAATCCACAAGTCCACAACATAGTACATCATGAAAACTTCAAATACATAACACAACGTATGGAAAGCCCAAAATGACCACTAGAGTCTCGGGGGTGAGATGATATGTCAGCCAGTGGTGCTCCAAGTTATCACGAAGACTTCTACTTGTTACCTGGGCGACAGAAAAACCCAGGGTCCGTGGTGGTGAGTATAACTCAGTAGGTAATAGGAAAAACATGTAAATATCAAATATCACATGTAATTCAACAGCATAACCTAAAGGTACAATAAGTATACCAGTACAATATATAAATACATGCATATACCATCTAATCAAATAAACAACATATAATGGAGACATACCTGAAAATCTGCTACGCTACTCTAATCCAACCTGAGAATATATCCAACATATATAACAGGATGAGTAATACTAACTCACAATATACTCATGATACAGGTCAAGGTATCTAATAGTCTGTCCAAAAAATATACAAGTATTCAACACTACCGTATAATAGATGCAAGAATATGATGTACAACCAAATGCAGCAAGCATAGTACAATCAAATGCAACATCACAATAAGCATATATATATAGACTGCTATATATGTTAATCACAATCATTCATATATATATATATATATATATATATATATATATGGTAATATGCAAAGCGCCATAAGATACGGCAATGCAATATGCATGGTGATGCCTGTGCACCCGTACTTGCTACTACGACCCCAATGTGGCCTAGGTGGCACGATATGACAACTGTCCTAACTCAACACCAACCATTGCTCTAGAGTGGCCGAGTGGGCAGTATGATCTAGTAGCATATTAGCGTAAAGAGCTAGCTACACAACGGGGGTCCTTGCTGCTGGCCACTCTGACTAACACTACCTATGATTGGTCGAGTGCCACGCACCCAGGACAACTGCATGCAACTCCAACTACCACCGTCTACAATGGTAGAGTGCGGCACAACAAATGCTCTGCCCTCACACCAGTTACACCTCTGGGAGTAACCTGGGAGGCAGGATGACAGACGACTCTCTCAACCCCAAGGGAGACTATGTAGTCATAATGCATGCAAATGACATGAATGTACTGTCACACGTACAGACATCTACCACAAACTCTCTGTTCAACAGAGAATCGTACCCATCTGATCAATACACTCTCTATCCTGTAGAGAGTCATACTCAACTGATCGACGGACTCTCTATCCTGTAGAGAGTCGTACTCAACTGATCGATGCACTCTCTATCCTGTAGAGAGTCGTACTCAACTAATCATATCAAGTTGGGACCTCCGGTTCATAGCGACACACTAATCACCCTTCACTTAACCATTACACATCACATGGTTGGTAATAAGTATGCAACATACGGGTATTGGAATAAATCCTATATTTAAGGCATTAGCTACCCACGGATGAACTTTTACCTAATTTTAAATCAGGTTATCATCCGTACTCCAACATCTACACCCTACTAAACATTTATAGATCTACTTACATCACATCTGTAACTCCTAAATCATGATAAAGGAAAATGTGATATCAACCTTTGAGTAAATATAGCCAATGACAAGTATAAAGCATAAGATAAATAAGAGAAGGGTTAAGATAATATGAACACCTAACATGCTCATATCTATGACTAAATTAGAATGCAATTACATCTACTTGACCAGGGTAGGAAATTACCCACCTGCTGTAAATGCTCATAGTACTAGAGTCCTCACGTCCGCGGACCGATCTCGTATCCACGTCCTGCAAATATCATCAATTAAAATTTAGTGCAAGCATACAACAAAAATGTCAATTAACTACTACGTATTTCCCCATATCCACATCCCTTATCGAAATCGGTATTATAACTTCTATTTTGTAGCCGAGATCAAAGCATCACACAGCTCGATCGACAACTGACATTTCGCACTAATTTTTGGACCTGACTAATCTCAATCAAGCCCAAATTACTTGCCTTGACACGGTGCATAACCATTCATAATTACGCCAAATCAGGGATCTAACCACCCTAATTAACACACTCCGTTTCTTCCGACTCTTTTCACTTAGCCCCAACCAAGCTAAGCCCAGTACCACCCATTCAAGGTTATTGCAGCCCCTTCGCAACCAAGAGCAGCCTTGTTCACAACCGATCACGACAATTCCTTGGCACAACCGCACAATCATTCATAGCTTACTCACACAATCTTTTACACTCAATTCCAATGATAACCGATCCTTGCTCACTCGACATAATTACAATCGACCTAACTCCACTCACAACCTTTCAAACAGAAAATTACCGACCTCACAGCCAGTAAAATTCACCGGCATAATCTGTGAACAACTAACACAACCCATCAGAACAACCCAAAGAGCCTTCTCTTCTCACTCACAGCCACACAAAACACCCATCACCCTGTTCACGACCGTAAGGCTGATAATTCCTAGTTAACACTTCACAACCAATCCCATAGCCATATCCACCAAAAGGAATTCACATAATAAATCAACACATTGGCACTCAACTAACCCTAACAGCAACACCATCCAATAGCCAACACCACAAGCAATCTCTACCAGAAGGAATTCACAAAACAAAAAGGAAAATTAAGCTTGCTTACCATAAATTGAACCCGTCACAAAGAAAATACCCAACAACTAGTAGCCACACCTTTCCCAAATTCCACCGTCCGCCGGAAACCTACCACTGCCCAAAATAGATCAAGCTCAACGACAAGAAGGCTATAGCTCGTCCAAGGTAAGAAGAAAATTAGCCCCTTACCTAATTTCCAGCGTCAATCCTCTATTCACCGGCGAAGTCAATGCCCCCGAAGCACATCCCTAGCTCACTGAAACCGTGCTTCGGCAGAAGCCATCGCTTTCCTATCCGAGCACAGGCCATCCCACGACCCAAGCCCCCAAATTGCGAGCCCCCTTTTGACGCTCTGGTCGGTCTGCGAGAACCGTTGAGGGGACGTTTCTTGCCGCTATCCACTCGCGCAGAGGTACCGATGAAGTCCAGGTGGTAGGAGTTGGAGAGGTTGCGCGAAGGAGAAGGAGAGAAAGCGAGAGAGATCGGTTCGCGAGAATGGGAGATGTCGACCGGTGCTGTGGTCGCAAAGAAGATAAGGAAGTAATGTCGCGATCGGGAAACGCTCGGCGAAAAATTAAAGTCAGCGGCATTTAATGATTAGCGGGTCGAGTTTGGCAGATAAACGGGTTGAATTTCAGAACCGTTAAGTCCTTTAACTCCTCCTAAGCAAAGAGGGTCTTAGAAATCTCCATTCGAGCCCAGAAAAATTTCTGGAAAAATTTCATAGGGTATTCTCCTAATTACCCAACATTTATTTTATTTTGTTTTATTTATTTATTTTTCGTGGTATTTTACATTCTTCCCCACTTATAAAAATTTGGTCCCCAAATTTCGTATTAACATGCAAAAATTACTTCAAGCAAGTTTCTGAAAGGACCCCATACATTTCTCAAGTGAACAGATGAGGATATTGAGCTCAGACAGTATCTTCCAGCTCCCACATAGCCTCCTCATCGGTATAATGCTATCATCCAACGTTTATGAGTTGGATGGTTTTGTCCCACTACTGTCACTCCATGCGACCCAGGATCCATCCTGGAATCTTCTCGTAAGTCGCATTAGACTAAGTTAGAATCGGAACCTCTTTCAGAACATGGTCAGATCACGGTACGTATTTTCTCAGCATAGAACATGAAATACGTTGTGAACACCCCGCAAGTGTCGGAGGTAAAGCCAACCGGTAAGCTACACCTCTAATCCGATCCAATATCTCAACTGGACCAAAGTAGTGTGGAGATAACTTTCCTTTTAGCCCATATCATTTCACCCCTCTCGTAGGTGAAACACGCAAAAATACATGTTCCCCGACTTCCTCCCACAACACGGGAGATCTACAGGGTCTACTGTATAGGGCCTTAGAAGAAGTCATCTGAATGGATGAGTGATAACTGTTCTTATAGTCAAATTCCACTAAAGGAATGTGATTCTCCCAACTACCTCCATTATCCATGACACAAGATCTTAATAAATCCTCCAGAGTCTAAATGGTACGCTCAGACTGTCTGTCTATCTGCGGATGAAATGTTATACTAAGCCAAAGCTCTGTGCCCATAGCTTGCTGCTGACTCTGCCAACATCGCGAGGTAAATCACGGGTCTCTATCAGATATAATACCCAAAGGCACGCCATGCAATCTGATAATCCCTCGATAGTACAACACTACTAGATGATCCAACGGATATGGCCCACGAATAGGCAAAAATAGTTGATTTGGCTAATTGATCCATGATCACCCAAATCACATCATGTCCTTTATGGGTTCTAGGCAATCCCGTAACGAAATCCATAGTGATACGCTCCCACTTTCATTCCAAAATCGGAATTGGAATTTTCTAGAGCAATCTAGCGAGTTTTTGATGTTCATCCTTCACCTACTGGCATACTAAACATCGAGCAGCAAAATCTGCTATAACCCTCTTCATATCATTTCACCAGTATAAACATTTCAAATCTCGGTACATCCGAGTACCACCAGGATGCATAGCTAATCTCGAATGATGTGCCTCCTGTAGCAACTCTTTCTTAAGTGGATGTGTGTCTAGAACACATGTCCATATTAGATATGAAAAATTATCTTCTCACAAGAGAAGTTCATCTACCATCCAAAATCCATTCCACCACACACTCTGTAAGTGCATGGAAGACTATAGCGACCAATCTCACTTGTTGCAACCGTTCGCATTCCAGCAACTCTATAGTAGCTACCCGGTAGCTAGTCAAAATCCCATGAGCATTCCTGCTCCATACATCCACAAATCAAGATAATGACCACTAAAGTCATGTCATGTATATGACAGCTTATCTTGCAGTTCCACAACTGTCGTAAGCTCGAGATATGCCTCATTCAACTGCATCGGGATCGCTCCATTCCTTGGAACGATGCATCCGCATACAACCTCCTTCCATCCTCATTGGAAGGATTAACTAATACTAGTGTAAAAGTTAACCACCGTCTAGGTCATGTAAACTGGTCTCACCAGCTTTCGACTAAATGATTTCCATCATCACCTTTGTCAAACAAGTCCGTGGTATAGTAATGTTAAAACATTCTATCCACATCTACAGTACTAACCAAACCATACAAGGCAAACCACTATCTACAGTGGTCGAGTGCGCAACTCCAACTACCACAATCAACAGTGGCCAGGTTACGCAACTCCAACAACCACGAACTGATCCAATCATGTTCAGGATACATGATTCTCAAATACAGTGGCGACTAAATCGTTAATTAGTCTAACAACTTAATCACAACTCATAAAATTCATACCAAGTATGAAATTGTCGTCTCTACACCTGCATCCTCATTACTCTAAGCTGATGATATATTAATCATCACAACGACAATGATAATTGTATGACACCATGTCACTACAATATCAATGCTCCAGTCGTAAATCAACCCTAGAGTATACACAGGTGTCCTTTGCTGATCTAAACAGATCATCTATCCACAACGAAGGATATTCACTTTCAACAACTATCGCATTCCATCATCGATAATCGATGCATAGTCTCAAAGGTCTATCTCTCTTTCAACAAAGAGTTCCCGATCTTCTCATGGAGAAATACTGGGACAGATAAATAGCCCCTCCATCTTTTCCTATAATCACAACTTACATTCTTCCAATTCTCATAGTGTTTAGTAACACTTATACCAGTAAAATTATTACCCGATATAGGATCATCGATACCAGAACTATTTCCGCAATCATTTCGATCGCTTACTCCACTTACCTATGCAGCGGCAAGCCTAGGAGTTCATCCAAAACTACATCCGACTACTCTCAGATTATTCGCACATCCGAGAGACATATCGTACCATACTTCCAACAATTTGACCATCCGTAAGAATATGTCTATAGTAAAAGTATGTCTATCAAAGTCTAAGAGCATCCCTTAACTTCTTAATTGTCGATCCACATCTCACCAGACGGTAGAGTTACCACCAACCCACAAGTCGATGTAATCCATCTAATCCAAACTAATAATGTTCTAGACACAGATACCTGTAACTACAAGCATCTCTCAATATATTAACCTTAAGGGTAAACTAAAGTAATACCTTGAATGATTAATTATCTGTCGATCCAATCCCACGACTCCCTGTAGGTGTCAGCCTTTCTCCGAAGAGAACAAGATAAGATCCAATAGTCCATGACAAAGCGGTCGCATTTCTGCGACGAATGCCCTAGGGATTTTTTTTTTTAGATCATATGATCCCATCACTAAATCCTACAAGTTGCAACTGTAGAATACAAAATAGATACGACCATCGTCGTATACTCTCTCCTCTGTACAAAGAAAATCACATCTAGGGGTAATTGTTGTTGTTGTCTGCATGAGTCTTCTACGATGTCTTCTGCTGATACTGCTGAGTAAATCACTTCCCTTGAAGGGAAGTATCATGGAACTCTACCACGCCTGAGGTAATAGGTTGTTGCTGATGAGATAACCCAATCTTTTTTGCTGATCTCTCCTATCAAGACGGTGCATCATCCTCCCGGAACACCATTGAGAGTCTTCAACTGAGTCTTCAAATTATAGCTCCTCAAATGTACTGGTTGCTTACAATAACAACAGATGAACTGATCCAACGGATAATCTGACTTTGTGTGTCTTCGTGATCCGCACTACACACACATAATTCGGAGTCTTTCTTTTGATTTCGCAGATGTACACGAGAACATCTTGATGATCTACGGTTGGTCTTCTATAATCGGAAAGTAGCTCAAGGCCTATGACTCTGATCTTGCTCCTTTTTATCCAATAGTCAGAGACTTCTGACTCTAATAAGTTGACCATCAATATTTGCTTATCGGTCTCCAACTCTTAAACCCTTGTACGAAGTCATTTCTAAACTCCTGACTCAATCCAACATCTTCTGACAGGATCTGATAGAAGATCCAGTCATCTTAACCCAATAGTAAGCCAACAATCGTGGGTGGTTTAAAATATTCATTCACATTCTTGAACTATTAGGTGAGCGTAAACTTTGCAAGTCTAACGACTCTGCATGATATTCTCGTTACCGACGATCACCCTACTTGAAGCTTAAGAATTTCTTACAATGTGTCACAGGTGTTGGGAGATGGTTGGTGCAATCGTCCCAGGTTGACTCGAGTTTGACTCGAGCAGTACCCTGATAGTATTTTGATGACAGACAAAACTCATGACATGGGATTGTCATGGGAAAGAAAATCCAAGCATGGAGCTTGGTGTGGAAAGTCCAACATGGGGTTGACATGGAAAGTCCAAAGCATTGCGTCGCGCTTGGTGCTTGGCATGGGAAATCCAAAGCATTGCGAAGCCGTGCGCTTGGTGCTTGGTGAGAGATGCATTGCGAAGCCGTGCGCTTGGTGCATATGGGAAGTCTTGAGGACTTGGTAAGTTCACTAGGCTCGGGGTCCTTGAGTCGGTGAAGGATGGCATTGCAAAGCCGTGCGCTTGGTGCATCCGAGGGACCGCCGGACAGGGAGCGAATGGAGTGAGCCCAAAGGGAAGCATACTTCTAGGGCATGAGACGCGAAGGATGGCGTTGCGGCTCGCGCGCATCCGAGGGACGTAGGCCGAGGGAAGAGAGCTTCGGTGGGGAACTCCATGAGGGATAAGGTGGACTTGGCCAAGTGGCTAAGACTGAGTGTCGGAGGCTCAAACATCGTTATGATTGAGGTTTTAGCCGACATCAGTCGACTGACATAGGTGCCGATCGCTTCTAGGTCGTTAGGTTCACCTGTTCAATCAACCAAGATTTGTTGATCACGATCGCCATGGGAGGCAATGATCGATAGAATCGCCGATCGCCAATGGGAGGCGGGCCGATCGATGACACCGCACGGCAGTAATGGAGTCGACTTGATCGGGCACTCGACTGATGGATGATCAGTCAACTGATGGGTGCCATCAGTCGACTGATGTGTGATCCGTTGAAACTTAACCAACGTGGATCCGGCCGTGTGAGACAACGGCACGTATACCGGACCGATGGTCACGATCAATCGACTGATGGGCGCGAAAACAACTTGATGCAGGTTATAAAAGGAGCACGAGTTGGAGGATTTCGCCAAGGCTTTTGGGTGATTTTGAAGGGGAATTGTGCTGTTGCATTCCGGACCTTCAAGAGCAAGTAAAGCAAGCAACAAGAAAGCGATCAAAAGCAATCGGTGTAAAAGTTCTCTTTTGTATTGTCTTTGTATTTCTTGTTGTATTTCATTACTTAGTGTAATAGCTTGTGAGAGGTTTCTCCACCTTTGACGTGTTGTCGAAAAGGAGTGTTATAGTTAGTGTCGTGAGCATAACTAGAGCTCGAGGAGCTCACCCGTGGAGTAGGAACCATTCGGTTCCGAACCACGTATATCGTTGTGTTTTGTTTGTGTGTATTTGTGTTTCTTGTTAGTATTATTATTGTTATTCCGCGCTAACAAGAATTGTAGACAGAACAACAAAATACGACAACAACGAGTGCTATTCACCCCCCCTCTAGCCGGCCAATCGATTCCCAACAAGTGGTATCAGAGCCGAGGTCACTCTTCAAGGACTAACCGCCGCGAGAGCACTATAAGATGGCCGGCTACAACATCCATCCACCGAAATTCGATGGAAATTTTGATTGGTGGAAGAAACGGATGGAGGTATATTTCGAAACCGATTTCGATTTCATGTTAATCATTGAAAATAGTTTTGAAGTGCCTAGGGACAAGGAAAATAAGCCACTAGAAAAATCAAGGTGGACCCAAGACCAAATGAAGGATTTCAAGACAAATCTTGAGGTAACTAAATTACTTTGTGATTTGATTCCTAACCATATTTGGTCTAGGATAGGAAATTTTAGGGATGCAAAAGATTTGTGGAATAAGGTGGTTGAATTCCACAAGAATCCCCAACCGGCACAATTAGAGGAGAATGCCGAGGAAGAAGCACCCATATTTGAAGATGTTGATGATTTGGTGGAGACCTCCACCTCTAGCATTGAGGGGGAGGAAAGACAATCTTTCATCCCGGAGCAAGAACAAGAAGCATCCACATCTGGGAGAAGTGAAGATCATGAAGAGGCCTCCACCACCTCCCTAGGTAACTCAAGTGTTATTATTTTAAATAAAAATCACATAATATGCTTTGAGTGTAGGGAGAAAGGGCATTACAAGAGAAAATGCCCTAAATTGGCTAAGGAAAAGGCATCAAGACCGAAAGTCAACCAAAAGTCAAAGGATGCCGGTGTTCCCAAAATCAAGAGCAAAGAGCACATTGTGTGTTTCAAATGCAATCAAAAGGGACACTACCGAAGCAAATGCCCTAGGGGGAGGAAGAAAGGGCAAGAAGGTGCAACTCATGTAGGGGGAGCTCCTAAAGCTAACCCTAAGGTACATTTAGTTAATGCACCTTTAATTCCTAGAGTCAAAAAGCATGCCAAAAATTATTTTAGTTCTCTTGCAATTATAAATGAAAAGCATGCTAGGAGAAATGATAAGATTTATTGCTTAGGTGCCAAGCATGTTAGTTTCTCTAAGGAAAAACCTAGGACTCAAAACACTAGATCTATTTTACCTAGAGAGTCAATTAGGAAAGTTCAAGAAAACTTGGGTGTTAATCCCAAGAAATCTAGGCACATGCCTAAAAAGAAAATTATTTCCCCTAAACCAAATGAAAATTCAAAATTGAGGAAATTAGAGGTGGAGAACCAAGCCTTGAGGTTAAGGCTAGAAAAATTGGAGAAGACCCTAGCAATAATATCAAACTCGGTTAAGGGGTCTAATGCACAAAAACCAAGGCCTAGAAAACAAGAATTATCTAAGGGCAAGAAGGGTTTGGGTCACAAACCTATGTCCTACCATAATGTTCCATTTAATTATGGGACAACACCTAGGTCTAGAAAAACCAAGGCTAATGGGGAAGTCATCCCTAAGTCTAGCCATGGTGTGTGTTTAGTGGCCAAGGACTTAAGAAAAACCAAGAAGGCCACTAAGAAGGTCAATGGAGGAGTCACCTCTAGAGTTGACCCAAGTAAGACCCAAAGACTATGGTTTTAAAACCAAAAGGGTCATTAGAAAGGTATCTAGGAAGTTATCCTAGGGAATACCTTGTTAACCCAATGAGCTCCAATAGGTATTGGGTTCCTAAAAGCGTGATCGATTCACGCTAAATGGGTTAGGGTGTGTCAACCCTAAGCGGATGGGTAGTTAACCTAACCATAGTAGAGTTGACACATTAGGATGTGCCAATATGCTTGAGAAGTTTAAAATGATTTAAATTGGCACAATTAGGTCTTAGAGGTATTGGTGTGCCATTTTGGGTTTTTGGCACACTAGGAAAATAAATGACATTAAGGCAAAATGAATTTAATTCCTAGAAATGGCAAATTAATTTTAACACTTAGATATTCTATACCTTAGTATACTTTACTTGCCATGATTTATTTGTCTTGCCATGTCATGACATCATTTTCATTTTTAATTATAAAAATGTCATGATCATGTTTAGATTTATGTTTGTATGTCATGTATGCTTAATTTTCATTCACATGCCATGACATCATGATTTTGGCATATGCCTTTATCTATATCATAATGATGCCATAATCATCATCATGCATAAATTAAAATGAAATTAAGGACTATGACATAATTTGATGGGAATCAAATTATATTGCCTTAGAAATATGCATGAGAATTTAAAAGAACAAAAACCCACATCTCACTAGATTAATTGCCTTGAATGTGTTTTACACATCTAGATATTGGTGAGATGTTTAGGAAAAAGAAAATAAAGGTTTGAAAAACATTTTGAAAACATTTTGAAAAACCTTGGTGAAGCCTATCTTTTGATAGCTATCACCATTGAATGGGATGATACAAAGATGGCTCGTTATTGAAGCTTTTCTAAAATTTTGAACTTTGTATCAATCTCCTAATTTAATGGGTAAAATAATTTTCCAACATTTTTCACCCATAGTGTTTAGGATAAGTAATATGCATATGAAATTTCACGATTTTTAAACTTATGTATATTTACTTATGGATTTCAAAATCCACTTTCAAATCAAAATCATAGATCGTAGATTACGATCACTCAGAATGGCAAATGATCGATGGTAAGTCCAATGACCGTATCCGACGGAGTCGATAACTTGATAATTAGGCCCATGTTTAGCCATGTTTTGGTTCCCTAACCACTCCTAACCCTAGGATATGCTTGGGAGAGCATTAGAGAGGGTGGAAATCCATTGGATATGGATTAGGAGTTGGGTTGAGGGTGAGTATCAATTTTAAGGTGGAAGAAGAGTTCATTGTTGAACTTTGCCTTAATTTTGATTTGGTTAATGACCTATTGGCTTAGGGACTCTCCAAGGACATTGTTGGTGCAATGGTCAAGGGAGCAAGCCTCTAGGGGGAGGTATCCATCATAGGAAGATGGATGTGTATTTCCTCATGGGAGGAAAATTGGGTTGTCTCTCTTTAAGTGATATGGGATCACTAGAAAGATGGTAGGCATGTGTTCCTCCAAGGGAGAGATTGTAAGATCTCATTGGGATATGAGACATTCATACCCTTGGGGAGGACCTTTTTGATGTAATGTCAAAAAGGGGGAGAAGTTACCAAGTTACCAATTAGGGTTCGTTGGAATTCTCATTGGGATATGAGAATTGCCAATATGGGAGAATTGGTAGACTTGAGATGGTAGTTTTGTCAATCATCAAAAAGGGGGAGATTGTTGGTGCAATCGTCCCAAGTTGACTCGAGTTTGACTCGAGCGTCGATAGTATTTTGATGACAGACAAAACTCATGACATGGGATTGTCATGGGAAAGAAAATCCAAGCATGGAGCTTGGTGTGGGAAAGTCCAACATGGGGTTGACATGGAAAGTCCAAAGCATTGCGAAGCCGTGCGCTTGGTGCTTGGCATGGGAAATCCAAAGCATTGCGAAGCCGTGCGCTTGGTGCTTGGTGAGAGATGCATTGCGAAGCCGTGCGCTTGGTGCATATGGGAAGTCTTGAGGACTTGGTAAGTTCACTAGGCTCGGGGTCCTTGAGTCGGTGAAGGATGGCATTGCGAAGCCGTGCGCTTGGTGCATCCGAGGGACCGCCGGACGGGGAGCGAATGGAGTGAGCCCAAAGGGAAGCATACTTCTAGGGCATGAGACGCGAAGGATGGCGTTTCGAAGCCGTGCGCTTGGCGCATCCGAGGGACGTAGGCCGAGGGAAGAGAGCTTCGGTGGGGAACTCCAGGAGGGATAAGGTGGACTTGGTCAAGTGGCTAAGACTGAGTGTCGGAGGCTCAAACATCGTTATGTTTGAGGTTTTAGCCGACATCGGTCGACTGGCATAGGTGTCAGTCGACTGCTCTAGGTCGTTGGGTTCGACCAGTGTTCGACTGAACCAAGATTGGTTGGATCAGTCGACTGCCATGGGAGCGATCGGTGATGGAGAATCGATCGGCCAATGGGAGGCGATCGGTGATGACCTTGTGCCGCGAACGCAGAATGGAGTCGACTCATTGGGCACTCGACTGATGGATGATCAGTCGACTGATGGGTGCAATCAGTCGACTGATGTGTGATCCGTTGGAACTTAACCAACGTGGATCCGGCCGTTGTGAGACAACGACTACGATACTAGTCGACTGATGGTCACGATCAGTCGGTGATGCAACGACAGTCACGAGGTTATAAAAAGGAGCACGAGTTGGAGGATTTTTCCAAGGCTTTTTGGGTGACTTTGAAGGGGAATTGTTGTTTCATTCCGGACCTTCAGAGCAAGTAAAAACAAGCAACAAGAAAGCGATCAAAAGCAATCGATGTAAAAGTTCTCTTTGTATTGTCTTTGTATTTCTTGTTGTATTTCATTACTTAGTGTAATAGCTTGTGAGAGGTTTCTCCACCTCCGACGTGTTGTCGAAAAGGAGTGTTATAGTTAGTGTCGTGAGCATAACTAGAGCTCGAGGAGCTTACCCGTGGAGTAGGAGCCAATCGGTTCCGAACCACATATATCGTTGTGTTTTGTTTGTGTGTATTTGTGTTTATTGTTAGAATTATTATTGTTATTCAGCTGCGCTAACAAGAATTGTAGATGAGAACGAACAAAATACGATGAACAACGAACGAGTGCTATTCACCCCCCCTCTAGCCGGCCAATCGATTCCCAACAACAGGAAGTGACGCGGGAAATTACTCTCTCTCAATATCACTAAACCATGATCAAGTGATATTTTATTCCCCGAATGTTATTTTCTGCATTTTTAACCAAATACCGGCTTGAACCCGATAATGGTATGCAAATAACTCTACTTTCTCTGTATAACCCAAGTTAAGTACTTTCAAAGTTATACAACCCGGTACACACAACTCATAGATCAAAATCCCTATGACACCCCGTATACTAACCCTCCGCTTGCTGTAGCAATAATAATATACACACCTAGTCCATTACCCCACGGGTAATGATCTGACTAGTACCGTTAGTGAAAATCCCTAAAACTATAGTCTTTGATTTTTCACAAGAAATGTGACGACTTGACCCCTGTTTTCCGACTCGGTATCAGTCGGCTCTCAAAGGAAATTCACCTTTTTGACACAGGTTCAAGACTCACAGACTCAACAGGTCATTCCCGTGGTCAACTCAAACCACGATTACGAATAATAACCAACATACTACAGGTTATTCCCTGTTATATACACGAAATGCATAGTCAACAAAACTGGAAGTATAAACACTAAAGATAACTCCGGTTGGTCGCCTCGATGGATGACCCCTACTATAAGTCTGTACAGGTGTCATAACTCTGATTGTATACACCTATTTAACAAGTTTAGATAAACATCTAACTAAGTATAAGTTATCAGGGATTCTTAACTCGTGCTACTTAGAGCTCAGGCCGCTGTCCATCTCATATCAAAAAACCAAAATCGAACAAATCGACTCCAGAGAATCCAAGGTTCGACACAAAAAAAATATTGTATGACATCGCAGAACCTAGGGCTCTGATACCACTAAAGTTGTCATGCCCCGAGAGTATGCCGTGCCGAAAAGCAAACGGACGACATCTCCCTTGTACGTGGCAACATTTCGGGTTAATACAAGGCCCATAGGCCACAACAACAACAACATATATATATATGTAAACAAACCACAATGAAAACTAACCACAACAACATAACAAACTAACTACAACAAATACACAACGGAAACATAAAACAACCACATCATAACTACATACAGTGCATACCGGTATGACTGACACATCACAACATAATGGAACATCAACAAAATCCGAATCCACAAGTCCACAACACAGTACATCACGAAAACTCCAAATACATAACACAATGTATGAAAAGCCCAAAATGACCACCAGAGTCTCGGGGGTGAGATGAGATGTCAACCAACGGTGCTCCAAGTCATCACGAAGACTTCTACTTATTACTTGGGCGACAGAAAAACCCAGGGTCCATGGTGGTCAGTATAACTCAGCAGGTAATAGAATAAACATATATATATCAAATATCACATGTAATTCAACAGCATACCCTAAAGGTACAATAGGTATACCAGCACATTATATAAATACATGCATATACCGTCAAACAAAATAAACAACGTATAATGCAGACATACCTGAAAATCTGCTATGCTACTCTAATCCAACCTGAGCACATATCTAGCATATATAATAGGAAGAGTAATACTAACTCACAATATACTCATGATACAGGTCAAGGTATCTAATGGTCTATCCATCAAATATACAAGTATCCGACACTACTGTATAACAGATGCAAGAAGCATGCATGAAAATGATGTACAACCAAATGCAGCAAGCATAGTACAATCAAATGCAACATCACAATAAGCATATATATATAGACTGCATCTATATATATATTAATCACAACCATCCACATATATATATACACATGCATCTATATATATATATGAAAAGCGCCATAAGATATGACAATGCAGCATGCATGGTCATGCCTGCGCACCCCTACTCGCTGCCACGACCCTAGTGTGGCCTAGGAGGCACGACATGACAACAATCTCAACTCAACACCAACCACTGCTCTAGAGTGGTGGAGTGGGCAGTATGATCAAGTAGCATATGAGCGTAAAGAGCTCACTACACAATGCGGGTCCCTGCTGCTGGCCACTCCGACTAACACTACCTATGAGTGGTCGAGTGTTATGCACCCAGGACAACTGCACACAAATCCAACTACCACCGTCTATAGTGGTAGAGAGAGGCACAACAAATGCTCTCCCATCACACCAGTTACTCCTTTGGGAGTAACCTAGGAGGCAGGATGACTGATGACTCTCTCAACACCAAGGAAGACTATATCGTCAGAATGAATGCAAATGACATGAATGTACTGTCGCACGTACAAACTTCTAATATAGACTCTCTGTTCAACAGAGAGTCGTACCCATCTGATCAATACACTCTCTATCCTGTAGAGAGTCGTACTCAACTGATCGACGAACTCTCTATTCTGTAGAGAGTTGTACTCAACTGATCGACACACTCTCTATCCTGTAGAGAGTCATACTCAACTAATCATATCAAGCTGGTCCACTTGTCTGTAGCGACACACTAATCACTCTTCACTTAACCATTACACAACACATGGTTGGTAATAAGTATGCAACATATGGGTATTGGAATAAATCCTACATTTAAGGCATTACCTACCCACGGATGAACTTTACCTAATTTACAAATAAGGTTATCATCCGTACTCCAACATCTACACACTACTAAACATTTATAGATCTACTTACATCACATCTCTAACTCCTAAATCATGAAAAAGGAAAATGTGATATCAACCTTTGAGCAAATATAGCCAACGACAAGTATCAAGCATAAGATAAATAAGAGTAGGGTCAAGATAATATGAACACCTAACATGCTCATATCTATGACTAAATCTGAATGCAATTACATCTACCTGACTAGGGTAAAAAATTACCCACCTGCTATAAATGCTCGTAGTACTAGAGTCCTCACATCTGCGGACCAGTCTCGTATCCACGTCCTATAAATATCATCAATTATAACTTAGTGCAAGCATACAACAAAAATGTGAATTAACTACAACGTATTTCCCCATATCCACATCCCTTATCGAAATACGTATTATAACTTCCATTTTGTAGCCGAGATCAGAGCATCACATAGCTCGATTGACAACCAACATTTCACACTAATTTCAGGACCTGACTAATCTCAACCAAGCTTTAATTACTCTCCTTGACACGGTGCATAACCATTCATAATTATGCCAAATCAGGAATCTAACCACCCTAATTAACACACTCACTTTCTTCCGACTCTTTTCACTTAGCCCCAACCAAGCTAAGCCCAGTACCACCCATTCAAGGTTATTGCAGCCCCTTCACGACTAAGAGCAGCCTTGTTCACAACCGTACCACCGACAATTCCTTGCCCATAACCGCAGAGTCATTCATAGCTTACTCACATAGTCTTTTACACTCAATTCCATCCGTACAACCGATCCTTGCTCACTCAGATAATTACAACTGACCTAACTCCGCTCACAACCTTTCAAACAAAAAATTACCGACCTCACAGCCGGTTAAATTCACCATCACAATCTGTGAACAACTAACACAGCCTACCGGAACAACCCAACGAGCCTTCTCTTCTCACTCACAGCCACACAAACCACCCATCACCCTGTTCACGACCGTAAGGCTGATAATTCCCAGTCAACACTTCACAACCAATCCCATAGCCATCTCCACCGAAAGGAATTCACAGAACAAATCAACACATCGACACTCAACTAACCCTAACAGCAACACTGTCCAACAACCAACACCATAAGCAATCTCTAACGAAAGGAATTCACAAAACAAAAAGGGAAATTAAGCTTGCTTACTAGAAATTGAAACCCCGTCGACAGCAAAAATCCCCAACAACCGACAGCCACACCTTTCCCAAATTCCACTATCCGCTGAAAACCTACCACTGCCCAAAATAGATCAAGCTTAACGACAAAAAGACTATAGCTCGTCCAAGGTAAGAAGAAAATCTGCCCCTTATCTAATTTCTAGCGGCGATCCTCTGTTCACCGGCGAAGTCAAAGCCCCAGAAGCACAGCCCTAGCTCCCACTGGAAACCCTGGCTCTGGCAGCAAGTCATCGTTTTCCTTATCTGAGCACAGTGCCGTCGTCGCCGACCCAAGCCCCCAAATCGCGAACCCCCTTTTGATGCTTTGGTCTGTCTGCGAGCACCGTCCAGGGGATGTTTCTTGCCACTATCCACTCGCGCAGAGGAGCCGACGAAGTCCAGGTGGTAGGAGTTGGAGAGGTTGCACGGAGAAGGAGAGAATGTGAGAGAGATCGGTTTGCGAGAATGGGAGACGTCGACCGGTTTTGTGGTCATAGAGAAGATAGGGGAGTAAGGTCGCGATCGAGAAATGCTCGACGAGAAATTAAAGTCAGCGGCGTTTAATGGTTAGCAGGTCAGGTTTGGAAGATAAACGAGTCGAATTTTAGACCCGTTAAGTCCTTTAACTCCTCCTAAGCAAAGAGGGTCTTAGAAATCTCCATTCGAGTCCATAAAAATTCCTAAAAATTCTTGGAAAAATTTCATAGGGTATTCTCCTAATTTCCCAACATTTATTTTATTTTATTTTATTTTTTTTCATGGTATTTTACAACTGCTCATGACGAAGGATGGCCGTGGCGTGCAAGTGGAGATCGAAAAGTAGGGGAGAGGCGACGACGACGAGTTGGCTCGATGGTTGGAGGAGCTCGCTACTGCCGAGGTCGAGAGAAGAAGAAGACACCGACGATGAAGATCGTGTTGGGTTTCCGGCACCGCGGTGTGTGTGTGTTCGATCACGTTTCGTAAACATGAACACAGCGGAAGCAATAAAAATAATAAATCTACATTTATTACAACACACACAACACACGCATGCATATTATAACAAGTGTAGACATACCCATAAATTTAAATTTGCAATAAAAGAAAATTTATCTACGTTATACCTTTCGTATGACGTGTAGCGGGAACGGCATCAACCGGAATGATCCTCGCTAGAATCGTCTCTATCTGTATCCACGCCGAGTTCCTCGGGATGACTTCGCTAAGCCACGAGCTTCATCTTCGTACGGGTTACTAGCCTCGTGTTGAAGACGACGTGATCGAGAGATGATCACGATTCGAATCTAAATTCGGATCCTAATACGAGTTCTTAAAACTCGCTTCTCCGGAGAGGTATTTGTCAACCAATTGACGAATCCTTCGTCCTCCACCTCAGAGGATTACCGGAGATCGAATCCCCGGTAAGTTAGCCGCTGTTGGAGCTCTAACCGTCATCCAAATGACGCTCCGACGAGAGGAGAACAAGCTGTCAAGAAAAACTGGACAGCTTTGGTGGAGGAGATAGGCGTCGGCCAACCAAGGGAAGAAAAGGCTCACCTTGATGCCAAACCTATAGGAGATCACCGGAGGGTCGCCGGAGGATCACCTGAAGCTTGGTCAGCAAGGAGCCGGACGGCGACAACAAGTCGGGCGGCAATGGAGGTTGGGCGGCAATGAAGGTTGGCGGCAACTCCAAGCTAGGGTTTTGGATTAGGGCTTAATTATCCCTTAAGCCCTCTTTATAGAGAACTAATTCTCTTAATGGTTATTGGATCATAACCATTAGGCCCTGTTAACCCGCTCCATTAAGATAAGTTAAAATAAACCAAACCATGATGGTTTATTTTAAGTTAAAACGAACCGAACCAACTTTTGGTTCATTCGTTTAAAATAAACCAAACCCTTTGGTTTATTCTCCTCCATTGGATTAGAACCAAACCATTTTGGTTCATCCATTATGTCTTCATAAGACTCGGCCCATCCACGCTTCCATTGCGACTGAAACGATTTCATGCTCGTTTCATGTTTGGTCCAACCAAACCTAGTTTCTCTCGGTCTGAGAATCCCATTCTCAAGCTCGTTTTAAATCCTTTGGATTACGCTCATTGTGTGTGTGACCAAATAGGTTCTCGATTTATGTTGGCCGTCTATAATTAACCATTAATTATAGAATGATCATGAGTGGCACCTAGTAGTACATCATGATCCCCAATTAACCGAAAAGATCAACGGTTGATCCAGAACTATTTCTGAAACCCTTCAGCAGCTCGAATGAATCGTTCCCCATTCCCTTCACTCATCTTATACCCACTTGGTTCAGGACATGGTCTATAGTGTCAGTCCCCACTAGGCTGACTACGTCACACCTAGCCCAAGTATCATTTCCTCGTCCTACGGATTCTAGTTACTCCACATGTATCGAAGAGTACCTTACTCTAAACATGTAATTCTTTGGCCAAAGACTTTAGTAACAATCCGACGAGAGGCCATGGGTATACATCTCCTCGCAAGGAGTGGTGAATCCTTTATAGGCTATTCAAACACCTTCGATCACTTCGACTTATACCCAATCATCCCGGGTCCACATCTCCTTAGAGATGCTTGCTTAAGATGTCAAAGGATAAGTCTCCATGATCAAGATGACTTGAATACCGCAAGTCAAAGGAACATCGCACTTAAGCCACAGTAAGAACTTCATTGACATATCTATATATGCAGAGAACCATATGAAGTCTTACGGCTGGTCACTCCAATAAACTAGTTACCATAACTAGCATCCACGATTAACTCCGAACATCACTATGTCTCCAGCCAGTGAGAATCAACTGCTTGGATACACCAAGGAGTATACCTCGTGCTAGTCTTGACAGAATTGATGGTGTCTAAATCCATCAATTCATCGACTAGGGATAATTCCGATACATCACAATTACACATGTAGAGATACTCACTAGTTGTGATCCAATCATAAATTCTCTCTTGCTGTGAATCGTATCGTGGACATTCAGTAAATGAGTTTAAGATCCAATCAAATACATAAAACATGTATACTCAAATAGTGAATCTTTATTTATCATATAAATGGTTCATACATAAGGCAATTGCCTTAGGACATCTCTCATATATTACTAACAGAATCCCACTCTGCCTAATGCCAATCGCTACGGTATCCAATACCATAAGCTCTAACATGACCCTCAAACTTACTTTGAGGTAATGCCTTAGTCAAGGGATCTGCTAAGTTCCTTTCAGTGGGAATTTTCTCGATTTGTATTTCGTTCCTACTGATGATCTCTCTGATAAGATGATAGCGGCGAAGCATATGTTTGGATCTTTGATGAGACCACATCAAGTTCAGAGATGAACTTCTTGATCCAAACCGCTTCCTTTGCTGCTTCCAAAGCTGTAATGTATTCTGCCTTAGTGGCAAAATCTGCTATAGTGTCAAGCTTGGAACCTTTCCAACTTATTGCGCCTCCATTCCAGGTGAATACATACCCAGACTAAGACATGGAATCATCCTTGTCTGTCTGGATCTAGCATCCGTATACCCACGTATCACCATGTACCCTTCTCCATATATTAGGAACGCATCCTTAGTTTTTCTTAAGTACTTAAGGATCGTCTTAACAGTCACCCAATGATCCATTCTCGATCGGTATCAGATCCGCCGCGTGACACTCAGAGCATACGATACATCGGGCCTCGTACATAACATAGCATACATGATAGATCCTATTGCGGATGCATAGGTAATCTTACTCATGCAAATCCTCTCGTCTTCTGTGCGCGGACACATAGACTTCGAAAGGTGTATCTCATGCCTGATGGGTAGAAAACCTTTCTTGGATTCTGACATGCTAAACCTCTTTAGCACTCGGTCTATATATGTAGACTGCGAAAGACCAAGCAACCGTTTCGATCTATCTCTATAGATCTTAATCCCGAGGATGTAGGTTGCTTCTCCCAGGTCTTTCATGGAGAATGTCTTGGA
This sequence comes from Wurfbainia villosa, assembly GCA_025175895.1. Lineage (NCBI taxonomy): Eukaryota > Viridiplantae > Streptophyta > Magnoliopsida > Zingiberales > Zingiberaceae > Wurfbainia > Wurfbainia villosa. Next base: position 31,525,595 of record CM045996.1, read on the forward strand.
TAACCAAACCTTAACTGACTGTAAGATTGAAACATCGTTTCCTATAAGTAGTATGTCATCGACATACAATACTAGGAACACGACTGCACTCCAACTAACCTTCTTGTACACACAAGGTTCGTCTGGATTTTGTGAGAAATCAAACTTTTTGATTGTCTCATCAAAACGGATATTCCAGCTCTTGGATGCTTGCTTCAATCCATAAATGGACCGTCGCAATTTGCATACCTTGGTTTTATCAACCGATGTGAAACCCTCAGGCTGTATCATATACACGTCCTCGAGCAGGTTTCCATTAAGGAAAGCTGTTTTCACATCCATCTGCCATATCTCATAATCATAATGAGCCGCTATGGCCAGGAGCATCCGAATGGATTTAAGCATAGCTACAGGCGAATAGGTTTCGTCATAATCAACACCTTGTTTTTGATGATATCCTTTCGCCACCAATCTAGCCTTATAGGTAATCACATTACCATCCATGTCGGTTTTCTTCTTGAAAACCCACTTGCACCCTATAGGCTTTATCCCTTCAGGTGGGTCAACCAAGTTCCAAACTTGGTTTTCATACAAGGAATCCATTTCCGACTTCATGGCACCAAGCCACTTATCCCTTTCTGAACTTGTCAGCACTTCTTCATAACTGGTAGGCTCCTCATCATCAATGAGTAACACGTCGTTCGATTCACTTACGAGAAATCCATATCTCTCAGGAATATTGCGTGTTCTGCCAGATCTACGAAGATGTGGTGTTACAATAGGTCCAGCCGATTGCTCATCACTATGAGTTGTCGGCTGTTGTGCTTCACCAGGTATCTCGTCAATGTCTATTTGAGTCTCTCGAGCCTCCTCAAGCTCGATGCCACTCCCACTATTTTCTTGCAAGAGAAACTCTTTCTCTAGAAACACAGCATGCCTTGAAACAAACACCTTTTGTTCCACAGGATGATAGAATTGGTAACCCCTTGTTTCCTTAGGGTATCCAATAAATAGACATTTATCAGACTTAGCATCCAATTTGTCTGATACTGTCCGCTTCACATAAGCAGGACAACCCCATATCTTCAAGTAAGATACATGAGGTTTCTTACTATTCCATATCTCATATGGAGTAGTTGAGACTACCTTGGTAGGCATTCTGTTTAACAAGTAAACAGCTGTCTGAAGTGCATAGCCCCAAAAGGACTTGGGAAGAGTTGCATGATTCATCATTGACCTGACCATGTCCAACAAGGTCCGGTTACGCCTCTCAGATACACCATTATGCTGTGGTGTATAGGGCGGAGTCCATTGAGACAATATACCATTGTCTCTTAGATAATCAAGAAACTCTTGACTTAAGTATTCACCACCACGATCCGATCGAAGTATTTTAATACTCTTATCATGTTGTTTCTCTACTTCATTTCTGAATTCTTTGAACCTTTCAAAGGCTTCAGACTTGTGTTTCATCAAGAACACATACCCAAACCGTGAGTGATCATCGGTGAAGGTAATGAAGTAGCTATAGCCTCCTAATGCTTGAGTTGACATAGGTCCACATACATCAGTATGTATTAGTCCTAGTAACTCTCTCACTCGTTCACCTTTTCCAGTAAAAGGTAACTTAGTCATCTTGCCTTTTAAGCATGATTCGCATGTATCGTATGAATCCAATTCAAACGATTCCAGAATTCCACATCGGTGTAATTCGGACATGCATTTCTTGCTTATATGGCCAAGACGACAATGCCACATATAGGAGTCTATTTGAACATCCTTTCGAGCACGCGTGTTGCTCGCTTCGATATTGAAGATGTCACTGGATACGTCCAATGTATAAACATCATTACTTAAAGTCCAGTCCCATAAAGAACTCCATTCAAAGTTATGTAACAACAATTGTTACTAAAAGTGAAATGGTACACATTTCTATTTAAACAAGAAATAGAAATGATGTTCTTTATCAACGAAGGAACATAAAAGCAATTGTCCAGTTCTAAGACAAGTCCTGTAGGGAGTTTCAACAAATGCGTTCCAATGGCGACTGCAGCAACCTTTGCTCCATTCCCAACACGCAAATTTGACTCTCCCTTGACGAGTCTTCTTCTATTCCTTAGCCCATGTATGTCATTACATATATGTGAGCCACACCTAGTATCCAATACCCAAGCGTTTGAGGAAATAGAATGACAATCAATAACGAAGATATCTGAAGAAAATGGGGCATCCGATGCCTTATTCTTCTTCACGGACTTAAGATAAATCTTGCACTTTCTTCGCAAATGGCTCTCCTTGCCATAATGATGGCAAGTTTCCTTTTGTGCTAGTTCTACCTTCTTAGCCCTTCTCTTCTTTCCCTTCTGTTGTTCCTTTGACTTCCTCTTAGAACCTTTCTTCGAGGAATCAACTAACAGCACCGTCCCTTGCTCATGCTTCTCAGAAGACTCCACAGTCTTCAGCATATTGAGTAGTACCATAGATGAACCTTCTAGCATCTCAGAGGTGAAGAGGAGCTTTGAGACTTCGAACCTTTCGAATCTCACTTGCTCATCAACCAACTCACAAAGATGAAGGAATACGATATGAGCATCCATATGCTCATGCTGCTTTTGTAGCTTGGGTTCCATCGCGGCTAGCATGATGCAACTCATTTGTTCAGAATCCCTCACATGTTTCTGATAGGCCAACAATTGGTCCAGAGTTGCATCGTCACTAGGACGGGTGGGAAGAGACGCTTCGAGGACATTTGCAAGCTTTTCAACCTTGAGAACAATTCTCAAGCTTCTAAGCCAGTCCAAGAAGCTCGGCCCAGTCAATTTATTCGAATCCAAAATGGAACGCAAATTCAAAGACATCATGATCAATCTTAGAAATACAAAACGAGCATATATGTAACGCCCGCCCTTATCTGCTCTCAGGACGGCGCTACTGTTACTCCTTTTTTTTTTTTTTTAAACATACTACATATGGATCCTCTCACAACCTACGTACTTTAACAGGTCATCATAACTTAAACCTTCTTTTGCACATGCATCACATATCATATTCATCATTAGCATGTTAACATATCTTTCCTAACATGCATACATAAAGATTCGTTCATGAGTTCTAACATTTCCAACCTTCTTAAGTAGATGATACTCATTAAACACAAGTCTTGTAAGCGGAAGCAATGTCTTAAGTTGTTCTTAGAGCATATAAATACAAGCAGATAGTATAGGGTCTTCTTCCACCATGCCACTATCACACACACTTGGCCCCTCCTGCTACTTCCTCTAGCGCAGACTTCCTTTATCTGCAGATATGACAACATGAACTATAAGCATATAGCTTAGTAAGATCCTTGCCTACTCACAAAAGCCACAAACTTCATCAAGCAATTAGAACATGAGCATACCAGCGTAAGGGACCTAAGCATTTCATGGCGACACTAATCAACAACATATCCATGTAATAAAAACTGAGCATGGCATAGAAAGCATAATTAATCTAAGCAGGGCATAATTTGAACATAAGCATTATAACTACATAAAACTAAGCATGCATGAAAGACATATTCATAAGCGTTTTAAAACTTAACAATAAGCATTCCTAACCTAAGCATCCGTAACATCCTACATCTTAAACCTACATAAAGTACATAGGCACAAACATTCTTCAACTTAACCATGACCATTCATCAGGGAATCCAATCATGCATAAAGGACATAATCATAAGCATTTGTTTAACTTGGACATAAACATTTGTAATAACATAAATCCTAAACTTGTAGAAAGAACATAATCGCAAGTATTCATAAACTTAACCATAACATTCACCACATCATAAATTCTAAACTAGCATGAAGTACATAGTCGCAACATTCTTAAACTTAACTCTAAACATCATAACTTCATAACATCTAGCATGCATAAAGAACATAGTTCGCAAGCATTCAGGGTATTTAACATAAGCATACACAATATCCTGAAAGTCTTTTCTTTTCAAAACATATACTTATAGATACTTCAATATCATCATAACTTCATAACATCTAGCATGCATAAAAAACATAGTTCGCAAACATTCAGGGTATTTAACATGAGCATACACAATAATCATAAAAGTCTTTTCTTTTCAAAACATATACTTATAGATACTTCAATATCATCATAACTTGTTTGGGGGGCCCCAGGTTAAGTACCACATAATGCGCCTTCCCTAGTAGGTCAGTAGCGAGCCACCAGACCTACTAGAGCAAGACCTCTTACGTCTTACCAGGGCAAGACCTCTTACGTCTTCTTATGTCCCTATGGATTTGATTAACGACCACCTGACGGGTCGGGTACTTAACCTCTTACAAAGTAAAATACTTAATTCCTTTCTTTTCTTGTCATAGTATAAAGAATGCTCTTGATCCCCAACATAAAAAGGGAAGCATCTTAATCTTATCTTATCATAAGGAGAGCTCTTGATCCCTACTTGAAAGGGAAGCATCTCCATTTTATCTTATCTCAAGGAGAGCTCTTGATCCCTACTTGAAAGGGAAGCATCTCCATCTTATCATAAGGAGAGCTCTTGGTCCCTACTTGAAAGGGAAGCATCTCCATCTTATCATAAGGACCCATGCATTCATAACATAAGAGTACCCTAAAGGGGTCCTAAAGTATAAACATGTTCATCATACAAGCATATTTCGTGGCACATTACATCATAAACATGAAGCATATTTCCTTGGCATATTCATGGCATATTAAATCACAAAAAACATGTTCATCACCTAAGCATATTTCATGGCACATTACATCATCAACATGTAGCATGTTTCCTAAGCATATTTAAGGCATATTAAATCATAAAAACATGTTCATCACCTAAGCCTATTTCATGGCACATTACATCATAACATGAAGCCTATTTCTTTGGCATATCCATGGCATATTAAATCATAAAAACATGTTCATCACCTAAGCATATTTCATGGCACATTATATCATAAACATGAAGAATATTTCCTATGCATATTCATGGCATATTAATCAAACAAGAACCATACCCTTAGCACAACTACATGTGGGGGGGGGGGTGTTTTCATGAAACCCTAACCCTAAAACCATGGGTTGGCCGAATCTTGTAAGGGGCTCGAGCTTGGGTTTTGTCCCTTAAAGTTCACTCATGAAGCCTTATAACTAATCATATTATCATTAGGGATATTTTCATGCAACCCTAACCCTAATTATATGGGTTGGCCGAAACATGGAATGGGTTCAAACTTAGGTTTTGTCCCCTAAAATTCATTCATAAGCATTATCATGGCCTAATCCTCATAAGAGGGAGTTGTCATAAAAACCCTAACCCTAAAGGGCCTTGGTGGCCGAAACCTATAAGGGCACCAAGTTAGAATCTTTGTCCCCTAAAAGGTGTTGGGAGTATGAGGAATACAATCAAAGTCCCACATTGGTAAGACATGGAAAAGATCATGTGCTTATAAGAAAAAAGATATCTCCATTGGTATGAGGCCTTTTGGGTAAAGCCCAAAAACAAAACCATGAGGGCTTGGGCCCAAAGTGGACAATATCATACCATTGTGGAGATATGTGGATCTTATATGCACTAACAATTGGTATCAGAGCCATGGTCCATGTCAAGCCATGAACCTTGAACGAAGGAAGTTGAGCTCCCACGTCCGGATCAAGAGAACCAGACATCAGGAAGGAAGTCTAGTTGGGTCGGGGGGACCGAACAACTGACAGGAAGTCCTGGTGGGTTGAAGATCGGACATCAAGCAGAGAAAATCCTTCGAGGAGGGATAGGCTTGAGGGGGGGCCCAATGTGGTCCTTCGTTTGAGGGGGGGATTGTTGGGAGTATGAGGAATACAATCAAAGTCCCACATTGGTAAGACATGGAAAAGATCATGTGCTTATAAGAAAAAAGATATCTCCATTGGTATGAGGCCTTTTGGGTAAAGCCCAAAAATAAAACCATGAGGGCTTAGACCCAAAGTGGACAATATCATGCCATTGTGGAGATATGTGGAGCTTATAAGCACTAACAATTGGTATCAGAGCCATGGTCCATGTCAAACCATGAACCTCGAACGAAGGAAGTTGAGCTCCCACGTCCGGATCAAGAGAACCAGACATCAGGAAGGAAGTCTAGTTGGGTCGGGGGGACCGAACAACTGGCAGGAAGTCCTGGTGGGTTGAAGATCGGACATCAAGCAGAGAAAATCCTTCGAGGAGGGATAGGCTTGAGGGGGGGCCCAATGTGGTCCTTCGTTTGAGGGGGGGATTGTTGGGAGTATGGGGAATACAACCATTGTGGAGATATGTGGAGCTTATAAGCACTAACAATTGGTATCAGAGCCATGGTCCATGTCAAACCATGAACCTCGAACGAAGGAAGTTGAGCTCCCACGTCCGGATCAAGAGAACCAGACATCAGGAAGGAAGTCTAGTTGGGTCGGGGGGACCGAACAACTGGCAGGAAGTCCTGGTGGGTTGAAGATCGGACATCAAGCAGAGAAAATCCTTCGAGGAGGGATAGGCTTGAGGGGGGGCCCAATGTGGTCCTTCGTTTGAGGGGGGGATTGTTGGGAGTATGGGGAATACAATCAAAGTCCCACATTGGTAAGACATGGAAAAGATCATGTGCTTATAAGAAAAAAGATATCTCCATTGGTATGAGGCCTTTTGGGTAAAGCCCCAAAATAAAACCATGAGGGCTTGGGCCCAAAGTGGACAATATCATACCATTGTGGAGATATGTGGATCTTATATGCACTAACAATTGGTATCAGAGCCATGGTCCATGTCAAGCCATGAACCTCGAACGAAGGAAGTTGAGCTCCCACGTCCAGATCAAGAGAACCAGACATCAGGAAGGAAGTCTAGTTGGGTCGGGGGGACCGAACAACTGGCATGAAGTCCTGGTGGGTTGAAGATCGGACATCAAGCAGAGAAAATCCTTCGAGGAGGGATAGGCTTGAGGGGGGGCCCAATGTGGTCCTTCGTTTGAGGGGGGGATTGTTGGGAGTATGAGGAATACAATCAAAGTCCCACATTGGTAAGACATGGAAAAGATCATGTGCTTATAAGAAAAAAGATATCTCCATTGGTATGAGGCCTTTTGGGTAAAGCCCAAAAATAAAACCATGAGGGCTTAGACCCAAAGTGGACAATATCATGCCATTGTGGAGATATGTGGAGCTTATAAGCACTAACAATTGGTATCAGAGCCATGGTCCATGTCAAACCATGAACCTCGAACGAAGGAAGTTGAGCTCCCACGTCCGGATCAAGAGAACCAGACATCAGGAAGGAAGTCTAGTTGGGTCGGGGGGACCGAACAACTGGCAGGAAGTCCTGGTGGGTTGAAGATCGGACATCAAGCAGAGAAAATCCTTCGAGGAGGGATAGGCTTGAGGGGGGGCCCAATGTGGTCCTTCGTTTGAGGGGGGGATTGTTGGGAGTATGGGGAATACAATCAAAGTCCCACATTGGTAAGACATGGAAAAGATCATGTGCTTATAAGAAAAAAAGATATCTCCATTGGTATGAGGCCTTTTGGGTAGAGCCCAAAAATAAAACCATGAGGGCTTAGGCCCAAAGTGGACAATATCATACCATTGTGGAGATATGTGGAGCTTATAAGCACTAACAAAAGGTCCTATAGTGAGCATACAACCTATAGAAGTTCCCTAGAAACATTTTCATGAATCTTAGCCCAAGAAAACTTGATTGGCCGAAACCTACAAGGGCTATAACTTCATCGTTCTTACATGAAATTTAACCTACGAAACTAATACACTGCAGGTGAGGGAAAACTTACATCCTTCGCTTTGCTTGAGAGATGACCTAATGGAGGTCACCTAGCTTTCTCCTAGCTTGAAAGGGGGTCTCGGCCAAAGGGTGGAGAGCGAGATGGGTTTCGGTGAGGATGAAGAGGAGAGGAAGAAAATGGCCAAATGGAAACTTCCTTCTTCTTTATAAAGGGAGGAAGAGAAGTTTCTCTTTTCTTTGTCATGCCTCTTCACTTACCCCTCTTCCAATTATCTATAAATTTCCCTCTTCCTCTAATGATATAATTCTATTGGGCTTATGGTTAGTGGGTGCATCTATAGGGTTTGGCTATCTCTAGAGGTTTGGGGTTCAATTCCTAGGCTTTGCATCCTCTTTTTTTTTCTTTTGGATTATTTTCTTTTATTTTTCCAAAAAAAAACCCACATAAAGCCTATCATTATAAAGCCAAAATTCTCGTAAAATTGCTAGAAATTTTATGGGCGTTACAATATATGAGAAAATGATTTTTAAAATGCATCAATATACATTTATAAATCCCATTCATTTTTTGAATTTCAAAAACCCAAAAATCACTTCGGGAGATCGTAGGTCCATCTCTGAATGGGCTGATATCCATCATAGTTATGAACAACCTTGGAGAGAGTCCAACAAGCCATTCATAACTACGACGGTAGGTATCAACTATACCGATTGCATATCACGTATATGTAACTATCACAATGTGTTATCAACTAATTGAATGTTCACACATACATTGGGTTGTTAACACATTAACAAGTATGCATCATATGCATAGCACCCAACTTCACCTCCCTTTACATCGACCTTGGAGAGATTCCAACAAGTCGATGCTCCAGGTTAAAGCCAACCCATTAATCAGGAAATAGTTTTAATATGGTTAGAGCGCATTCAACCAATTAGCCTAGCTTGGAGAGAGTCCAACAACCAAAGCTAACGATTGACCTCTGACTCTTACCATATTAGTATTAAACTATTCCATGGTTTGAACATGTTCGGGTTCGAGCCGGGTTTGGAGAGAGTCCAACAACCCAAACAAGAAACGGAACTCTGGTTCTAACCATATTAATGGAAGGTGTAGGCTTTAATATTGTTTAAGGTTTTTTATGTCTCATCCTCTTTGCATGTAAATAACTATTATCTACATGGCATACATCTACATGTCATGACACGCATGGCATAATGTTATGCATCTAATGCAATTACATGGCATACAATTATGTCATGTATATAATTTCCTTATATGTCATAACTATTTATGGAAAAAAAATATGTTTAAGATTTGATTCTCCAAATCAAATCATAATTAAATTAGGAAACAAATTTCCAAATCTAATCACATATTTTATTCATGGAATTATTTGATTAAGGAAAATCTATTTAGGAAACCAATTTCCTAAATCATTAAAACTACTTATGGAAATGAAATATTTTAAGATTTGATTTCCCAAATCAAATCATGATTAAATTAGGAAACAAATTTCCAGAATCTAATCAAATATTTTATTTATGGAAAATATCAATTTCCATAAATACTTCCAACTTTCCAAAAGTGGAAGATTTCCATAAATACTTCTAGACTTTCCAAAATTGAAAAATTTCCATAAATACTTCTAAATTTCCAAAATTAGAAAATTTCCAGAAATAAAATTATGACTATCGCAAAACCATTTTACGATTATGTCGAAACACAACCTGGGCTCTGATACCAATGTTGGGTTTCTGGCACCGCGGCGTGTGTGTGTTCGATCACGTTTTGTAAACATGAACACAACGGAAGAAATAAAAATAATAAATCTACATTTATTACAACACACACAACACACGCATGCATATTACAACAAGTGTAGACATAACCGTAAATTTAAATTTGCAATAAAAGAAAATTTATCTACGTTATACCTTTCGTATGACGAGTAGCGAGAACGGCATCAACCGGAACGATCCTCGCTAGAATCGTCTCTATCCGTATCCACGCCGAGTTCCTCGGGATGACTTCGCTAAGCCACGAGCTTCGTCTTCGTACGGGTTACTAGCCTCATGTTGAAGACGACGTGATCGAGAGATGATCACGATCCGAATCCAAATTCGGATCCTAATACGAGTTCTTAAAACTCGCTTCTCCGGAGAGGTATTCGTCAACCAATTGATGAATCCTTCGTCCTCCACCTCAGAGGATTACCGGAGATCGAATCCTCGGTAAGTTAGCCGCTGTCGGAGCTCTAACCGTCATCCAAACGATGCTCCGACGAGAGGAGAACAAGCTGTCCAGAAAAACTGGACAGCTTTGGTGGAGGAGATAGACGCCGGCCAACCAAGGGAAGAAAAGGCTCACCTTGATGCCAAACCTATAGGAGATCACCGGAGGGTCGCCAGAGGATCACCGGCTGAAGCTTGGTCGCCGGCAAGGAGCTGGACGGTGGCATAACAAGCTGGGCGGCAATGGAGGTTGGGCGGCAATGAAGGTTGGGCGGCAACTCCAAGCTAGGGTTTTGGATTAGGGCTTAATTATCCCTTAAGCCCTCTTTTATAGAGAACTAATTCTCTTAATGGTTATTGGATCATAACCATTAGGCCCGTTAACCCGCTCCATTAAGATAAGTTAAAATAAACCAAACCATGATTGTTTATTTTAAGTTAAAACGAACCGAACCAACTTTTGGTTCATTCGTTTAAAATAAACCAAACCCTTTGGTTTATTCTCCTCCATTGGATTAGAACCAAACCATTTTGGTTCATCCATTATGTCTTCATAAGACTCGGCCCATCCACGTTTCCATTGCGACTGAAACGATTTCATGCTCGCTTCATGTTTGGTCCAACCAAACCTAGTTTCTCTCGGTCTGAGAATCCCATTCTCAAGCTCGTTTTAAATCCTTTGGATTACGCTCGTTGTGCGTGTGACCAAATAGGTTCTCGGTTTATATGGGCCGTCTATAATTAACCATTAATTATAGAACGATCATGAGTGGCACCTAGTAGTACATCATGATCCCCAATTAACCGAAAAGATCAACGGTTGATCCAGAACTATTTCTGAAACCCTTCAGCAGCTCGAATGAATCGTTCCCCATTCCCTTCACTCATCTTATACCCACTTGGTTCAGGACATGGTCTATAGTGTCAGTCCCCACTAGGCTGACTACGTCACACCTAGACCAAGTATCATTTCCTCATCCTACGGATTCTAGTTACTCCACATGTATCGAAGAGTACCTTACTCTAAACATGTAATGATTTTGCCAAAGACTTTAGTAACAATCCGACGAGAGGCCATGGATATACATCTCCTTGCAAGGAGTGGTGAATCCTTTATAGGCTATTCAAACACCTTTGATCACTTCGACTTATACCCAATCATCCCGGGTCCACATCTCCTTAGAGATGCTTGCTTAAGATGTCAAAGCATAAGTCTCCATGATCAAGATGACTTGAATACCGCAAGTCAAAGGAACATCGCACTTAAGCCACAGTAAGAACTTCATTGACATATCTATATATGCAGAGAACCATATGAAGTCTTACGACTGGTCACTCCAATGAACTAGTTACCATAACTAGCATCCATGATTAACTCCGGACATCACTATGTCTCCAGCCAGTGAGAATCAACTGCTTGGATACACCAAGGAGTATACCTCGTGCTAGTCTTGACAGAATTGATGGTGTCCAAATCCATCAATTCATCGACTAGGGATAATTTCTATACATCACAATTACACATGTAGAGATACTCACTAGTTGTGATCCAATCACAAATTCTCTCATGCTGTGAATCGTATCATGGACATTCAGTAAATGAGTTTAAGATCCAATCAAATACATAAAATATGTATACTCAAATAGTGAATCTTCATTTATCATATAAATGGTTCATACATAAGGCGATTGCCTTAGGACATCTCTCATATATTACTAACAGATCGTGCACAGGAAAAATGGGGGGAAAAGGGTTCACAGCGTGAGAAAATCGAAAGGAGAGGGATCGGGCGAAGAAGGAAGGGAAATGGCCAATCGAGGGAGAAGAAAGGGATGTCGCGGCAGAATGGCAGCTCAGGGAATAATAGAAAATGGTGGAAAGAAATGTTGGTCAGCAGAGTAACAAATGATGGGGAAGAACGACATCGTGGTGGGGAAAGAAATCGCTATTGGTTTTCAATGGTTGTTCTAGGAGGTCGAGCTAGCCTAGATCAAATCCGAGCAAACCTAATTTGACCCAACACCCATTTAGGCTTTAATCTTTCTCCTAAACAGTCATATGAACTCCATTTTATTTCAGAATTTTTTTTTGAAAATTTCCAAAAAATCATTTAAGATAATTTCTTAATTAACAAGGGATATTTTTATTATTTTTATTTTATTTTTTTTTCCGGTATCTTACAAGGAAGCCCCAGGATTCGACAGTCTATCACTATTTCTTGAGATTCTAGCACCTCCTACGGTAGCAGAGAGATTATCTAGGTTGGAGGATGCGATGCAATGCTAGGAGCAACAACATCTTGAGATGACGCAGATATTGCAGGCGCAGAGAGAGGATGATCGAGAGATGATGGAGCTTCTTAGGTCTTGGGGCATGGGTCTTTCTCATCCTCCATCTATTGACTAGGATTGTTATGTCATTTGAACTTAATAAATTTAATAATTTTTAAATCTTGTGTGCGAATTGTGTTATGCTTGGTAAAATAGGAGGTTTTCATGCTTAATATTCAGAATTTATTTTGAAAACTAATATTATATTATTTTTAAAGGGAATTGAAAATAAATCTAGATTAGGTTAATCTACACTTCATGATCCTATATATTTATGTTTGATTTATTATCTCTCAAACACTTAGGATTATCTGTTTGTGTATTGAGCCATGAAGATGGGCGTGAGATGTTACAACTTCACCCTTGGGTCAAGATGTAGATCAAGTGCATCGACATGAACCAATACGGGGTTTGTAAGAGCAAATTGATCATTTCGATGACTAACTCTAATTCAAAGCTTAATGATTAATTCAATATCATTTGAGCTAGTAGAGAGTTGGACATTTGCTTTAAGGATGATTTTTAGATGTCTATTTTTAAAATATAAATATAATATTTAGGAATTCATGCTTGGATTTATTCTCTATCATTTTTGCATCAACTTATAAATTATTGAAAATTTTGAAAATAAGTTGTTATTCAGGGGGAGTTAGAAACATTGTTTGAAAATTCTTAAAGATTTTAAAAATAAGTTGTTATTCAGGGGGAGTTAGGAAAATTGTTTGAAAAGTTTGAAAATTCTTGAAAATTTTAAAAATAAGTTTTTATTCAGGGGGAGTTAGAAAAAGTGTTTGAAAATTTTGAAAACCTTGAATTTTTAAAACTTTTATATAATAAGGGGGGAGTTAGAAAAAATTGTTTGAAATTTTTTAAAAAGTTTAAATTAAGTTTTTAAAATCAAATTAACGGGTGAAATATTTTAAAACTTAATTTTTGAGCTTGAAAATTTGTCATTTTTGTAATTTCAACTCTCCACTATATCATTTTGGAATTTTGAATTTGATCTTTATTTTGATGTATGCCAAAGGGGGAGAGAAGAGATATAAAGTTAGAGGTTTATTAAAAGAAGAAATTTATTGAAAGAAAGATGCAAAAATTTAATAAGGTTTTTTGCATCTCATACATGTTTAATTTTATGCATCTATTATATATGTCAAAATTTAATAGTTTATCTCTCATACATGTCAATATTTTGATATTGGTATTTGATTCTCCTAACTTTAACTGATGTGTTGTCTTACATCAAAAAGGGGGAGATTGTTGATGCAGTGAGCATCATTCCTTAGTTTTAATGCATGAACCATAGTTAAAAGTTAGGATTCACTTGTGTTCTAATATCAATGTTAAGTGTGCAGACTTAATAGAAAGTCCTAATAGGTCATGTTGACCGGATACTATGCAAGTATCTTTACAGATCAGGAGGACCGGACACCAGGCATGAAGTCCAGATGGGTCGCATGGACTGGACATCTGGCAAGAAGATTGGTTGGGTCAGGAGACTAGACAATCGGCAAAAGTCCAACTGGGTCAGGCAGACCAGATAGCTTGTGGAAGCCTTGGTGGGTCAGATCGGATGTCAAGAGTGGTAAGTGATATGAGAAAAATATATAGGGTTTTAGGAGTAGTTTTTTCTCACATCTCATTACATTTTATGTTTGTTTCATGTATATTTTACTTTGTTTTGCATGCATTTCCTATTTTTTAATTCGGAGATCTGCTCTTTGTAATTTTGTGTGCAGGATAGTATTTCATGGGGAAAATGACACATTTTTGGAGCAAAAGAAGAACATTTTGCAGCTGGACTCAAAAGGGGACACGACTAAGGCGTGTGACTACACACAACCATGTCCATGGGTTGATGTTGGCCACCATGGTGCCACACATGGCCTGGCCATGTGGAAACACACGGTCATGTGGTGCTTTGAAATTCCGATGTGAGTCGGTTATTTTTTAGGTTTTAGAGAGATCCAAGCTAATGTCTATATAAAGGAGGCTATGCCCAAACCCTAGGGGGTCACGACGACCGAGACGACACTCCGATGCCCTAAAAAGCTTCGGGAACTACAACGGGGAGGAAGAAAGCCACCGGAGATCCAAATTATGCACTTCAATGCCGGAGAGAAGAGTCACATTGCATTGTATTTTTTGTTCTTTGCTTAATTTCTATTGTTTATACGAACATGATCATGCTTTGTCTTTCTCCTATTTTATTTATGGAGTAGATTCTCCAATTTTAGGATTAGGGAGTAATTTGTGTGTGTAGAACATGTTATTCCGAATTGAATTCTGTTCTTGAATTTATATTTGCAATTGGTGTTTGGATTAGAGTTGTAACTATTATTTTGGTTTTCTATCTACTGTGCTAGCCGATATGAGGGGTGACAACCCTCATATCTAAGATTTAGGAGAATTAAGGAGGAACCTAGGGGTTGGCTTCATCTCCCGTAACCGTGGGTAGAAGGATGTGATAGAGTAGGAAATGTGCCCCCTTTTCAACTCGTCGCAGGGATTGTTTCGACATCCTCGTACTGACTATCTCATCCTAAGTCTAGGGGTTGATCTGGTAATGGCAGAGGTAGCTTTCGATAGATGCGAAGGCTCATCGGGGGAGTGTATGATGTCCTTTCCACAAAATTGTAGCTAGAAACCTAAACAAAAACCCAATTGACAACGTGTTCTATGACACACAAACGAAACCGAAATCCTAGAATCCCTTCCAAAGACTCGCAACTAGTTTCTTTCTTCTTCAGTGTGACATCGTATTGAGTTGGGACCGCCGTCAACCCTCGCAATCATAACTCTTAGATCTAAATTTTGAACAATAATCTCCACTTACCAAATTAGTACTCGAATCTCAGTCTCTGTGGGATCGATAATCTTTTTATTACTTTATGACATTCGTGCACTTACGGGTGTGGAGCGCGAGCGCTCGATTCGAGTCCTCGACGGTCTCCATCTAGAGATTTGAGGTTGTGTTCACGTGCATCAAGATTTTGGCGTCGTTGTCGGGGACTAATTGATTCGATATCAAATCAAGAAGTGGATAATTGGATCAGACTTAAGGTAGATTTATTTACTTGCTTTACTTTAATTTCTTTCATTTATTTTTATTTACTTCAGTGTTATATTTTTAATATCTAGAGTAAGTTTAGATTCATTTCAGTAATTATGTTGCATTAACCTTTAGTTAAATTTTCTGCATTTGATTTACTATTAGTTTAGGCTATTTTCTATTTTAATACTCCTAATTTTGTCGCTTGGTTTTTCGTATGCTTAGATTCTTAAGATCGGGAGACCTGATTCCGATCGATCTAGAAATTGAATGAACCTATCATCACCGAAGAGTTGAACAGAAGAGGATGAAGGACCAAGATGCATCCCAAGTGAATATAGGGAGCCGACCTTTGTGGGATTACGCAACCCCTAGTGCTAGAGGCTTTAGGCCGAGTATAGCTGGACCGCCCATTTCCCCAAACAACTTTGAGCTAAAACCGACACTCATACACATGGTTCAGTAGAGTCAATTTGGGGGAGCTGCAACTGAAGACCCGAACCGACACCTGGAGATATTTTTGAAAATTTACTCGATAATGAAGATTAATGGAGTCCCTGGAGATGCGATCGACCTAAGTCTATTCCCATTCTCATTGTGGGTTAAGGCTAAGGCATGGCTTCACTCCCTGCCTTCGGGAAGCATTACTACATGGGAGCAATGTGAGCAGAAGTTCTTGAATAAATACTTCCCACCTAGTAAGACTACTCACATGCACCATCTAATAACGAGCTTCCCTCAGAAGGAAGGGGAGTCACTATTTGAAGCCTGGGATCGCTACAAGGGGCTACTCTACCAATGCCCCCACCATGGACTGGAAAGGTGGCTGGTGATCCACATCTTCTATAATGGGATCACGTACGCCACAAAGATCTCCCTCGATTCTGCCATAGGATGAGCACTTATGAACAAGACTATCAAGGAAGCGGAGGAGCTAATAGAAGAGGTGGTCCAGAACCACCATCAATGGGCTTCTGAACGTAGTCACCCAACTCCTGCTGCTGCTTCCGAACCATCAGCCAACTCCTGCGGTTCGACTCTTTCAATCCTATTTCTACATGTGCGGCCAATGACTTTGGAGAAGGAGCAGCAGCATATCGGGAGGACTACTATGGAGGGAAGGGTGGCTCAAAAGAGCAAATTGGGCATGTCGATGCAGTTGGGGACTATAATCAAAGGCCCAACAACCCATACTCCAGTACTTACAATCTCGGATGGAAGAACCACCCGAACTTTTCCTATCGGAATAACTCAGGGAACTTCCAATCATCAGGAGGGTATGGGCAGTAACAACCACAGAAGTCTAGGCTAGAATTGATGATGGAAGACTTCATTGCTACCCAAACAAAGGCCAATGAAGAGTTTCGATGCCAACATCAGAAAACAGAAGAGTCACTTAAGGATTTGAAGGCCACTGTTGAAGGTCTTACAAGTCACACAAGGATGTTGGAAACACAAGTCACCCATATAGCCCAAACCATGTCACAACCTATGGATAGTTCCCCATCATTACCTGAGCCGAGTCAAGTCAAGGAGGAGGGAATATACGACATAAGAGTGGGTCAGAAGAACAAATCCACCAAGGGGTGTGCATCAATCATTTCCACCCTACCCAACCAAGCGAAAATTGAAGATAAAATTCCACCATAGCTTGAGGCCCCTGGTGAATTCGTTATCCCCTGCTCAATTTATGGGGAAAGCTTCGATGAAGCATTTTGCGACTTAGGGTCATCAGTAAGTGTGATGCCCTACGCATACTATCTGAAGATGGGATTGAATGGGATCCAACCAGTGAACCTTGGTATTCATATGGGTAACGACTCAGTCAAGGAACTCGTCGAAATGATAGCACATGTTCCTATGGTCATTGAGAATTTCATGATACACACGGATTTTATTTTATTGGACACAAGACCAAATCCCCAGAATCTCTTCATTTTGGGAAGACAATTTCTGGCGACTGCGGGAGAATTAATAGACGTAAAGGTGCACAAGATCTCCTTGGAGGTAGACGGGGAGATCATCATTTTCAATCTGTCAGAGTGTAGAGCGCCCTTCCTAGACGGCTACACTTTTAGTAGGGTAGAGCTGAACTCACTGGATGTCAACTCCAAGACGGATGAATGGAGGTTTACAGAACCTCCGGAGCTAAGTTAAGACAATGGAGTAGGGTCAAGCTAAAATACCTTAAACAAAGCACTTCTTTGGAGGCAACCCAAGTTTCGTTTTTAGGTGTTCTTTTCATTGTATTACAGTTATTTGTTTAATTTTAACTTTGGATTCCATTCATTTAGCATTTTTAACATGAATTAGGACTAGAAAGAACTTGCTAGGTAAATTAAAAATAACTTTAAATCCACACGACTGAGCGAGTAAGGAGAATTCGGACCGTTGTGCACAAGGCTTGGCTGTGTGTTTTCACATGACCTAGCTGTGTGTTTTCACATGGCTGTGCCCTGACCCTTAGCAGTGCACATGGCCTAGCCATGTGTTTTCACATGGCCATGGCCCGTGAGGTTTAAGAGGCTAAGCCATGCATTTTCTGTAGGTTTTGCCCGGAAGCTCTGATACCAATTGTAGGGTTATATGATCAATCCGTGAGGGGAAACTTCGCTTCTCACTTCACCTCGGTCGCTTGTTCATTGTGATCCCATCGATGTACCCGGATTAAAATTTTTTAATCCTAGACAAAAGGGATTTCCCAAACAATCAAGTCATCATCGTGCTATTCGTTTAGAGAGGTCACTTGAACAAACTCATTGTTCAAGAGACCAACCTCTATTCTACGAGTAGCCACGGAATAGACGATGTACAAATCACCGACATTTGTATTTATGTTCGGGATGCAAGTATTATTTAGCCACAAAAAGAATTTGTCATGCTCATAATTGGAAAAACAAATACAAGAAAGTAACAAAAGAGAATAGAGAATAGATATACCTCTCGATCTTCGAATGTATGACCTTCCTCCTTTCGGACGTCGTTGTTGGATCGATGCGGTTCGCTAGAGGGGGGTGGGTGAATAGTGAAAAGCCTTTTTCTTTCGAATTCGTTTCAAGACAAATATACGCAGTGGAAATGTAAATGAAACAAAAGAGACAAGTTTATTTTTTACTTGGTTCGTAGCCTTCGGCTACTACTCCAAGGCCCTAATGGTCCTAGACCGTGTACGGAGGGCAATTCACTAAAACACTCCTCGTTGGAGGTAGGAGTTTGACGATTACAAAAAAACTTTCGAAGCAAAATGATAGAGAGACAAACCCTCTCTTCTATTAAAGTAAAATGCAACGATAGAAAAACCTCGAGTAAAAGAGTTGCAATATTGAAAACAATAACAAGGATTATACCAACAACTAAAAAGAAAGACCTTAAGCTAGGGTTGTTGGCAGCACTTCGTTGTCGTAGAGTCGTCGGAGAGTCGCAGCGTTGCGGAAGCTTTTGAGCACTTAGAATTGTTATGAAAACCGTAGGTTAGGACCTCCTTTTATAGCCTTTGAGCCCCTTTTCGAGAGGAACCCTAGCCAATCATATTTGAGCACCACTCCCCTTGAAATTTAGTGATAAACCTTGACTCCTCGAGGCTGATCCTTTGACTAGCAATGTGATGGCCATCACGATCGGCAGCATCAATCGAGTGCTAGCCGTAGTCACCCGACTGATGGACGACAGTCGAGTGCTTCAGGTTGGCAGTCGACTGATGCTGGCTGTAAGGCAATGTTAGCTTAAAGAAAACATTATTTCGACGGTCGTCGACCGTCCGATCTCGACCTAGACCACCTATGAGATGTCTTGGGTCGGATCTACGCTTAAGTCTTTCCCCGTAACGAGGATACGACCTTACTTACACTCGCACACACGAGCTTACCTCGATACTTACGTGTTGCTTTTGCTTCCGGCCTTCCACTCAATTCCTTCGGCTCCCTCCGAAGTCACTTGAGTGTCGCCCGACCACCGCGGCTTCCTCCGGGTGTCGCTAGCCTTCAGCTCCAGCTATAGCAATTTTCTGCACACTCGATTCAGCTCGTGAGAAAACGATATGATCTTAACTTTGTATCGTTTGCTATAATCAAAACTCAGGTTTGACTTAGGTGCCTACTGCACCAACAATCTCCCCCTTTTTGATTTATGGCAAACCCGCATACAAAGTTAAGAAAAATAAATTAAGTGCATTAAGTAAAATGAGTAAGAGATATGCATGAATGAGCAGGAGTATATAGAGCATGAATGAACAGGAGTATAAAAACTCTTTTTCAAGTGCTCCCCCTTGAGGAATCCTCTCCCTTGACCGAGGGTGAGTACTTGAGAAAGAGTTTTAACTCTCCCCCTTGACGTTTGCTACTAAAAAAGAATTAAGTAACCGAAATTACTTAATATTGGCCATAGTATTTAAAATAAATAAGTTTAAGTTAAGAATTCTTTGGCCTTTGAATAAGTTTTAACTTTTGGTTTAAATATGAAGTAAGAGTTAAGTTGTCAAAAAAAATTTGACCCCTTAACTTTGACCTTTTAACTTTGGCCTTTTTCTCCCCCTTTTGCCGTATATCGAAAAGAGTAAGGGGTGTGTGTGGAATAAAAAATCAATTTTAATTTTAAAGTCCAAGCATGTTCCATATTATTTTGAAAATAATATACTGAAAATAAGTTCATCTATAAAATGTTCGACTCATATTTGTCTTGATTGATATAAAAGATCAACCAATCCTGGTCAGAGTCGGTTAGTATGTATGATTATACTCCGTGGTTCATAGTGATGCACTAGATCTACATCTGGAACCAGGAGTAAGGTCCTAACATCTCACGCCCATCTACGTGGCTAAGTACACAAACACATTAGTCCTATGTGTTGTGAGATGTATTGGCTCCTTAAATCTATAGGTGCATGATATCTAAGGTATGTCCTATGCTAGTTCTATAAAAATGAAAATTTAAGAAATAGTAGTAAGAAAATATAATTTGCAAGTTCCTATTCTACTACGCACATGCCCAATTTTTGTCTTAATAGACTAAATTTGGCTTCGGGTAGGGGTTTAGTAAATAGGTCTGCCAATTTAGACTTCGATTCGACGTATTCGAGGTGTATGGCTCCGTTGGCCACATGTTCTCGAATGAAATGGTGTTTGACCTCTATATGTTTGGTCCTAGAGTGACATATCAGATTCTTAGTAAGATTAATTGAACTAATATTGTCTACGTGAAGTTTAGTATTCGTAAAGTCTAACTTAAAGTCGCGGAGAGTGTGCTTCATCCAAAGAAGTTGAGTGACACACTCACCCATCGCGATGTATTCGACTGGTGGTAGATAAGGCAACACGGTGTTGCTTCCTCCGCACTAACTTACTAGACTCGGGGAAGTTGACAACAACCACTCGTGCTCTTTCTATCGAGCTTACTACCGGCATAGTCCGAATCAGAGTAGTCGATTAGTTCGAACTCTGTAGATCTAGGGTACCAAATACCAACGTTAAGTGTACCCTTAAGATATCTAAGGATACGCTTAACTAGGGTTAGGTGAGACTCCTTAGCACAGGTTTGAAACCTGGTGCACATACTTACTGCGAATAGGATGTCGGGTCGACTCGCAGTTAAGTATAAGAGACTTCCTATCGCGCTCCTATAGTACTTTAAGTCAATGGACTTACTTTCTGGGTCTTCTCCTATGTTAACATTAATCGCCATTGGGGTGTTTATTATCTTAGCGTCTTGCATTCCAAATCTTTTAATTGACTCCTTAGTGTATTTCTGTTGATATAGGTATATACCATCCTTAGTTTGTTTAATTTGTAGACCTAAAAAGAAACTTAACTCGCCTACCAAGTTCATTTCGAATTCACTTTCCATGAGTGAAACGAACTCGTTTAGTAAGGCTGAGTTAGAGGTTCCAAAAATTATATCGTCTACGTAAATTTGAGCTATGAATATTTCTTTACCTAAGGTTTTTACGAAGAGAGTTGGGTCAACTAAGCCTTGGTTAAACCCTTTTGACTTAAGATGGATTGAAAGTCTCTCGTACCAAGCTCGAGGAGCTTGTTTAAGTCCATAGAGAGCTTTCTTAAGTTTTAGAACATGGTCGGGTTTATCTAGATTTTCAATCAGGGGTTGGCTAACATAAACTTCTTCTTTAATGTATCCATTTAGGAATGCCGACTTAACATCCATTTGAAACAGCTTAAATCCTCGATAAAGTGCATAAGCTAGCAACATTCGAATGGATTGAGTCTAGCTATGGGCATAGGTTTCATCGTAATCTAAGCCTTCGACTTGACTAAACCCTTTGGCGACTAACCTAGCCTTGTTTCTAACTACTTCACCTTTATCATCAAGCTTATTTCGAAACACCCACCTTGTTCCAATTATCGTTTTGTCTTTAGGTGGTGGTACTAATTCTCATACTTCATTCCTAGTAAATTGAGCTAGCTCTTCTTGCATTGTAATAATCCAATCGGGATCAAGAAGAGCTTATTCAATTGATTTGGGTTCTATCTTTGAAATTAAGGAAATTTGACTAAGGTTCCTATAGGATGCTCTAGTTCGAACTCCTAGATTAGGATCTTCTATCACTTGATCGATAGGGTGGTTAGTCTGAATCCTAGATTGGGTTGGGTTTGTGTCACCTAATGCTTGATCAATGGGGTGACTTGGTTGAACACTAGTTTGACTCGGATCACTTGTCACTTGGTCGACAAGAGAAGTTGGTTGATGTGGATTAGACTCGATCTCAGGGTCGGAGACGAGTTTGGTATCAATGGGCTCAACACTTGGGGTCATTAAGGGTTTTGTAGGTTCGGGTACTTCATCGAACACTACATTAATAGTCTCTTCGACTTTAAGGGTATCGTGGTTATATACCCTATAGGCCCTACTCGTGGTTGAGTATCCTAAGAAGATTCCGGTGGAGGTTTTGGATTCGAATTTCCCTAGGTGGTTCTTAGTGTTTAAGATATGTACTTTACATCCAAATACCCTAAAGTACTTGATGTTGGGTACTTTATTGTGATAAATCTTGTACGAGGTCTTAAGGTGCCTCTTTACCATAAGGATCCTATTTAGGACAAGTCCGTGCTTACTTCGCCCCAAAACCTATCGTAGGTCGATTCGTTCAACATGGTCCTAGCGGCTTCTTGTAGAGTTCGATTTTTCCGGTCCACTAGGCCATTTTGTTGAGGGGTCCTAGGGCAAGAGAATTCATGGTGGTATCCGTTTAGGTTACAGAAGTCGGTGAACCTTTGATTTTCGAATTCACCACCATGATCGCTTCTAAGTCTTTTAACCTTAAGGATTTTTTGATTCTCGATTAATTTGAATAGATTGATTAATTGATCTAGGGTATCATTTTTATGTTTGATGAACCTAACCCAGGTAAACCTGGAGTAGTCGTCAATTATGACTAAGCAATATTGACTTCTATTGAGTGACTTGGCTCCATGTGAATCGAATAGATCCATATGCAGGAGCTCAAGTACACTTGAGGTTCGTTCTTGGTTAGTTAACTTGTGTTGTGTCCTAGGTTGTTTTCCTTGTTGACAAGCATTACAGATTTTATTAACCAAGTTGTTGAGGTTGGGTAAGCCTCTGACTAAGCCACTCTGACTCATCTTGTGGACGAGTCTTGGGTGTGAGTGACCGAGTCGTCGGTGCCACAACCATGATTCCTCTTCCTGTGTTATAAGACATTTGGCTGAGGATTTGATTAAGTTAATTGTGTAAATGTTATTTGTCCTAGTTCCTTTGAGTATTGTTTTAGCTGTTTTATTTGTTTTAATTACACATTCATTTTCTAAAAATACGACCTTATAGTTATTGTCACATAATTGGCTTACACTAAGCAGGTTATATTCAAAATTTTCTACAAGTAATACATTTTTAATAACAAAATTCGAGTTAAGCTCGATATCACCTGATTCGATGATTTTGAGCTTGCCGTTATTCCCAAAGGCTACCGATCCTTGTCGTTTGAATCGAAGCTTCGTGAATTTGAGTTGATCCCTGGTCATGTGTCGGGAGCAACCGCTGTCCAACATCCATTGATCCTACACACAAGGTGGTTGGATTGGATGTTAGATTTTTTTTTTTTAAAATTGGTTGTAAGTTGTTAAACCTAGGTCATCTCACCTGTGTCTATATGATCAAGCATGTTATACTTATGTGGTTTTTGTGAGATGACTTCCAATTAAGTTGATTAAGTGGATTTAGGTTCAAGTAATTTTATATTAGATTTGGATTTGACCCTAGGCTTGTCAAGTTTACCTTTTCAAGATCATGGCTTTCAGGTTGTGGCGAGGCAAAGGGGCCTTCTTTTATCGGATCATCGACCACTTCCTTAGACAAAGCCATTTTCAAGAAAATGATGACTTGACTCACCTAAGATTATTTCCTAGTCTAACTGGTTATTTTTGAAAAGAGGCTCCCCGAGGCTCAATCTTTTCGAAGAATTTTAGTTGGTTATGTTTTTGAAAAGAGGCTCCCCGAGGCTCAATCTTTTCGAAGAATTTTAGTTGTTTATGTTTTTGAAAAGAGGCTCCCCGAGGCTTAATCTTTTCGAAGAATTTTAGTTGGTTATGTTCGTGTTCTAAGTGAGTTCACAAGTTTTAAAGCACAAACTTTCATGCAATTTCTAAGTTAAAGCACAAACTTTCTAAGTTAAAACATGCAATTTCTAAGTTAAAGCACAGACTTTCTAAGTTAAAACATGCAATTTCTAAGTTAAAGCACAAACATGTTTTGTACTGGCTCCCCCTAGACTGTTGAATCGGTTCGGTCTATCCACATAGTGGATTTGGTCCTTGGGAATCCAATACGGGTTGGATCCTAGAGTTGAAATCAAAAGGTTCTTAGGGACCCATGCTTGGACATGTTTCCTATGTCGACTTACAATCGACATATATGACCTATTAGTCATGTTTGAGTTAAACCCTAGTCCAGCCTTGTTGTACACAGCCCTTTGAGATCCAAGTAGGAGGTCAAGTCCTTTGGATCCCGAAGTGAACCTTTCCAACATGTTCCTAAGATCTTCGACTTGACTTTTCAAGAGTGAGTTCTCAACTTCGAGTTTTTCAACCCGAGTTGAGTCCTTCTCTTGAACTCGACTAGTCGAAGAGGTTAGGGAGACCTTGTGTTTGAGGAGTTTGACCTCCTCAACCAGGGTCTCGACCTTGGACTCGAATTTAACTAATTTCCTAGACAAAAACCTAACCGTATTTTGTAAAGTATTAAATAAAGTTCGACTTAATTTAAGTGTATCTTTTGAACCGGATGTGTATCCGTGGCTCGACTTGAAGGTAGCTTCGTAGTCCGAGTCATCCTCAGGTTCTGACTCAAGTTCAGGTTCGGTCTCTGTGTCTGACTCAATTGATTTCGCCATGAAGACGTGGTCTTCGTCTTTTTCGGATGACCCTTCTTCCCATGTCGCGTTGAGGGCCTTCTTGTGCTTAGGTGCTTTGTGGTTGAGCTTGGGGCACTCGGACTTGATATGTCCAAACCTGTTACACTCATAACACCTAATATTAGAACTTTTAGGCTTACCTTGGTTGGGTCGAGTTGTGGTTCGCTTTCGTCCCTTGGCTATCCTTCGAGCTAGGTTCATTAGCTCGGTAGTCAATTCCGGGTCAACTTCTTCTTCGGACTCATCTTCCTCCTCGGTTGGTGGTGGCTTGCTTGCGATTTTCTTCTTCTTTGAACCTGCAAACAAGGCTATACCCCTCTCGGGTTCCGAGTTGGACTGCTCATGTAATTCAAAATCGG
Organism: Wurfbainia villosa; assembly: GCA_025175895.1. Taxonomy (NCBI): domain Eukaryota; kingdom Viridiplantae; phylum Streptophyta; class Magnoliopsida; order Zingiberales; family Zingiberaceae; genus Wurfbainia; species Wurfbainia villosa. The sequence goes on from CM045996.1 coordinate 31,550,698, forward strand.
AAAAGAGTTCATCTAATCTAAGTTTAGAGAGGTCCTTGGAGACCTTGTAAGCATTGACCATGGATGCCCATAAGGTAGTCCTCGGAAAAGAGTTTAGAACATACCTTATAAGGTCAAGGTTTTCGACCTTTTGCCCGATTGCGTGTAGGTTGTTGACTATGTCTTGGATACGGGCGTGGAGTTGCGTCGCGGACTCGTGTTCCTGCATTTTTAGATTATATAATTTATTGAACAAGAGGTCGCACTTACATACCTTGGTTTCATCGGTCCCTTCGTGTAGCTCCACTAGTTTTGTCCAAAGATCTTTTGTGCTTATGAAGGGGCCGACGCGATTTAGCTCCTCTTTGGATAGGCCGCATTGGAGGATTTGTGTTGCCTTGGCGTCGGCGTCGACTTGTCGTTTTGTCGCAATGGTCCATTGATTGTAATCCAAGGATTCACCTTCTTCATTAGTAGGAAGGGTGAACCCGGTTTGGATCACAATCCACATCTCTCTTTGGGTTTTTAGGAAGCATTCCATCCGACCCTTCCAATAACGGAAGTCATCTCCGTTGTAAAAAGGAGGTCGGACGGTGCTAAAACCCTCGAGATGGGCCATTAGAACAAAAGACACAAGGAGATGACGACGAAGAAACTAGCAACGACAAAAACACAAAAACAAGTGCCAAGACTCGCGTCTTGGATTAGTAGTGCGGGAGAATACTTAACAAAGCGAAATAAATCCAAAAAAAAGAAAAAAAACAGAATTAAAAGAAACAAAAAAAATAAATTTGTAAAAATGGCTAGATTGGTGGTTTCACCAAATCTTAGCAACCCCCGGCTCTGATACCAATTGTTGGATCAATGCGGTTCGCTAGAGGGGGGGGGGTGAATAGCGAAAAGCCTTTTTCTTTCGAATTCGTTTCAAGACAAATATACGCAGCGAAAATGTAAATGAAACAAAGGAGACAAGTTTATTTTTTACTTGGTTCGTAGCCTTCGGCTACTACTCCAAGGCCCTAACGGTCCTAGACCGTGTACGGAGGGCAATTCACTAAAACACTCCTCCTCGTTGGAGGTAGGAGTTTGACGATTACAAAAAAACTTTCGAAGCAAAATGATAGAGAGACAAACCCTCTCTTCTATTAAAGTAAAATGAAACGATAGAAAAACCTCGAGTAAAAGAGTTGCAATATTGAAAACAATAACAAGGATTATACCAACAACTAAAAAGAAAGACCTTAAGCTAGGGTTGTTGGCAGCACTTCGTTGTCGTAGAGTCGTCGGAGAGTCACAGCGTTGTGGAAGCTTTTGAGCACTTAGAATTGTTATGAAAACCCTAGGTTAGGACCTCCTTTTATAGCCTTTGAACCCCTTTTCGAGAGGAACCCTAGCCAATCATGTTTGAGCACCACTCCCCTTGAAATTTGGTGATAAACCTTGACTCCTCGAGGCTGATCCTTTGACCAAAGAATGATCGATGATGCCATCACCCGATCGCTTGGCAGATCGCCGAGTGCTAGCCATAATCATTCGACTGATGGATGGCAGTCGAGTCCTTCAGGTTGGCAGTCGACTGATGCTGGCTGCAAGGCAATGTTAGCTTAAAGAAAACATTATTTCGACGGTTGTCGACCGTCCGATCTCGACCTAGACAACCTATGAGATGTCTTGGGTCGGATCTACGCTTAAGTCTTTCCCCGTAACGAGGATACGACCTTACTTAGACTCGCACACACGAGCTTACCTCGATACTTACGTGTTGCTTTTGCTTCCGGCCTTCCACTCAATTCCTTCGGCTCCCTCCGAAGTCACTTGAGTGTCGCCCAACCACCGCGGCTTCCTCCAGGTGTCGCTAGCCTTCAGCTCCAGCTATAGCAATTTTCTGCACACTCGATTCAGCTCGTGAGAAAACGATATGATCTTAACTTTGTATCGTTTGCTATAATCAAAACTCAGGTTCGACTTAGGTGCCTGCTGCACCAACAGTCGTGTGGGCGACGATCTACCAAAAGTTGAAGCTCCTAGATCACCAATCTTCCTTCCTTGCTCGTTCTGTGCAAGAGGAAGAATAGAAACAAAGCTCTATTCCTTCTTTCAACCAACCAACAACCTCCAAGGATGGAGCTTTGCCGCCGGCCAAGAAGGAAGAAGAGATTAAGGGTTGCCGGCCAAAAGATTCAAGGGAGGACCCTAAACCTTTGTTCCACCGGCCAAGGAGAAGGAGAAGAGGGAGTTTGGATGTCGACAAAGGGCTGGAAGAGCTTCAAGGGGCGCCGGCAGCTTGAGAAAGAAGGAGAAGTCAAGGAAAACTTTCCTTATTAGGTGCCGCCCAAGCCCAAACCCTAGCTCCTCTTCTTGTCGCCAACTCCAAAACCATAGCTCCTCTTGATTAATTCTCCATGCCAACCCCATGTTCTCCTTTTATAGAGTTAGGGATAACCGTCCTTTTAATCTCCACCATTGGTTCTAGGGATTTAATCTCAACCGTCGGATCAAGAGTTTTAATCTCAACCGTCGAATCTAGAGATTTAATCTCTACCTTTGGATCTAGAGTTTTGTTTCTATCCATTGGGTCTAAGCTTCATGAGCCGTTAATAGGCTACATTAGGGACCATGAGGAGGAGTTGGATCTTGGCCACCCATGGATCAAGCCACATAAAGTCCAATCCATTAATGATAATCCAATCCACTAAAGGATTATCATTGATCTACCTCACCAACCCCCATAAGATAATATGGGCTCCATATATTATATGTACATTTTCTCCCCGTGTTAAAGATCTCGAATGTCTATCGATTAATTAATTTACTGACCCTTAATTAATCAACATCTAACTCCATGAGTAGTACCACTCAACCTTTTCATCATGCCGGACCAAGTCCACCTGCAGGGTTTATATGATGAACCTTAAGAGCTCCTCAAGGGGACATCATCATCCTAATATATAGGACACGGTTTCCTCCTATAATCAATGGCACACCATATAAATAATACCATTTCCCAACTTACCAAGCATATCGATTTAATCTATAAATCTCGCCCATTGGTAAATAAAAAAAATGAATACTAAGTATATGTGTCCGTTATTATATCGGGATTAAGAGCATGTACAAAATAATATCTGAGGTCCGATTCGATTATGTAGTCAGCAATAAATCGAATCACCTCTAAGTTGGTCCTGCTCAATACACACAAAGTGCACTAGTGTGATTCTATGGTTAAGACAAACCAATACCAAATCACACTACAACCATTCCGATGGTTTGTCCAAAGTCATCACGGTTGTGTGTCTTTACTTATTCTTTACAAGGAGCCAATAACATGATCTCCCATGTGACACCACACACCATGTTATCTACAATGTAATGTATTAGACAATATGCATAACCATAAAAATATTCAAACAATGATCATGTGATTCTTATTTCAAAATAAAGATGTTCATACAAAAGATAGACTTTTCAGTATACATCCCAACATTTTCACCCCAAATGCATCGTGTGCTTTGATTCCTCTTGCCCTAGCCTTGTGAATCCTTCTTCCCCACCACCTAGAAGTCTATTCAACCTTCAAGGAAGCCCAAAAGAAGTAAGGATGAGGAGGACCAAGCAAGTGGCATCTCGATCCGGTGCTTCGGAGGGAAGAACAAGGAGAAGGGATGTCCCTCAAGCTCCGGAGGAAGGTAATGCTCTTCCAATGCTTCTTTTTTGAAATAATGAGCATAGGGAGAGATTTGATATGCTTTCTACTAGAAGAATCACCACTACTAGGTATCTTGATGAGGATCTCTTAGAGACCCTAGGTTTGTTTGGTGATATTCAAGCCCTATTTGCAAAAATGGTGTGGGGAGAGATAATGGGGATAAGACACCCAACCTACCCTAGGATAGTTTTAGAGTTTTTAAGTTCTTTAGAAGTTGAGGTTTAAATGGGTAAAGGGAGCAAAGAGGGTAGGATTACCTTTAGGTTATTCAACATTGAGCATGGATGGACACTACACCAATGTAACACATGGTTTGGCTTGCCTAGTGGGGGAGTGAGAAGAACCCCTATTGGGTTTTAACTCTCAGATCTTTTGGACCGAATTGACAGGAGAACACACTTACGACCCTTCTAGGGCCAAAGCATCGCGCCTCTAAAACCCCATTTTTCGGTACCTACACCGATTCATGGCAAGTACTATTTTTGGTCATGGGGAAAGAGATGGTGTAGTGCAATCTAGTGCATTGTTTTGCTTGTGGGACATGCTACAAGAAAGGAGTAGCATTGATGTAGGATCCCATTTCATTAGACACCTAGTGAAAATGGGCAAAGAAGCGAGAGGAGAGATCATTGTGGGAGGCCTACTTACCCACATTTGCCATAGGATGGGGTACGACTACACCACGCTAGATAGCATAGAAGGGAGCCCTAGGATCGACTTAGGAGTGTGTATGGCCATGAAGATGATAGTGAGAGAGGGACACTCCTTGTGTTTTGTAAGGAAAAACCTATCATCCCTTAGGCTCCCCGACCCCGATCGTACCACCATCACCACACGCACCAACTTCCGTTTAGACCTGATAGTGGAGTCCCTGCCATATGAGGGACCATCCATATATGCACCCATCTCTCCCCCTGTACACCACTCTCCCTCCAGTCCACACATGTATAGGAGCCCACCTAGTCCACATTGACATGAGCCTGCACTTGCACCACCACCTTTTTCTACTTTTGAGCAGGATGCAGGTGCATCTGCCTATGATTTTTTAGAGTTCTGATCGCGCCTTGACGACATATATGCCAAGAAACAGACACAAAGGCAGTGATGGGAGGAGCAGAGTGCTTACACACAGATAGAGTTTCAGGGCTTCCGGGAGCACTTCCAGCTGGATGAGGAGTTCTACGATGAGGCCCACGTCTACTTCCAAGAGGAGGCTGTCCATAGCCAGGATGAGGCCACCTACCGCCAGGAGATGCGACATCACATGCATGCCCAGTAGGCACAGTGGGCCCGGGAGGAGGAGCACAGAGCGACCACTGCATCCACCAGCTCTCAGATCGACCACATGTACATGTGACATCAACGGCTTAGCACCAGGTTTACCCAGGAGCCTGACATGTCGAGACTGTCGGACTTCCCACCTCGGCCACTATATTATAGGTACAGTCTCATATAAGTGCAAGTTTTGATTTATTTTGTTTCTAGCAGTAGTTTCTTTCCTGGAATTTGCATTTTTTATTAGTTAGCATTCATTTGTTCATACGTAGAGTTTTTAGTTTCGTCAGTACTTAATTTTTGCTATTTTTAAGCTACCTCAGTAGTATTTTTAGAGTTTTTGTTTCATTAGTTGTTTCCATGGGTAGCTTAACTTCATTTACCTCGTGGTATTTTATTTTATTTTCTCTAATGAATGTTCTAGTCTTACACTTGTTAGCTTTTATATTTACACCTACACATGACGAACATTCTGAAAGGGAGAGTCTAGTACGTACCTAGTTATGATTCATCTTAGTAATCTAGTACTTTGGAATCCACAGGTGACCCTAAGTTTTGCATTTTAGTTACTGAAGATGCTCAAATTATGGAAGCCCATTCGGAAAAATCAAAATCCCTAGAGTTAAAAAAAAATAGTTGTAATGGGTGGAAATGGTTAGGTTCCCCTTTGAGACCGAGTTAGGTTACTGGGGAAATACCTATCAATTTCTCTCAATACCGAGCATGCCTTTGAGACTTTGTGCTAGATCTAGGGAACGACCCTCACTTTGGGTAGTGCCTAAGAGCTGGAGACCTTAGGAAAGCTATAGGATGATGACTTAACTTACCATGGAGCAGTATCCCTAAGAAGATTATAAATGAGCACGAGGAGGTAACTTAGTGAATTTCTAGAACATCTCTATTTTGCTTTGATTGAAAATACCACTTGATAAATCTAGTTAACATGCTAAGTATGGAACAATATCCTTTTAAAAATTTCATGGCACTGAGGTTTGCTTGAGGACAAGCAAAGACTTAAGTCTGGGGGAATTGATGTGAGCAAAATATAAAGGATTTTAGGAGTAGTTTTCACTCATATCTCATTACATTTTATGTTTGTTTTATGCATATTTTATATTGTTTTGCATGCATTTTCTATTTTCTTATTCGGAGATCTTCTCTTTGTACTTTTGTGTGCAGGAGCATTTCATGGGGAAAATTGTGCATTTTCAGAGTAAAAGGACATTTTGCAGCTGGACACAGAAGGGAGGATGGCTAGGGCGTGTGGCTACACACGGTTGTGTCCCAAGGTCGAAGTTGGCCACCATGGCGCCACACACGTCTTGGCCATGTGGAAACACATGGTCGTGTGGTGCTTCACGATTTCGACGCTAGTTGGTATTGGATGTATACTGAAAAGTCTATCTTTTGTATGAATATCTTTATTTTTGAAATAAGAATCACATGATCATTGTTTGCATATTTATGGTTATGCATATTGTCTAATACATTACATTGTAGATAACATAGTGTGTAGTGTCACACGGGAGATCATGTTATCGGTTCCTTGTAAAGTATAAGTAAAGGCTCACAACCGAGATGACTTTGGACAAACCATTGGTATGGTTGTAGTGTGATTTTGTATTGGTTTGTCTTGACCATAGAATCACACTAGTATACTTTGTGTGTATTGAGCATGACCGACTTAGAGGTGATTCGATTTATTGCTGACTACATAATCGAATCAGACCTCAGATATTATATTGTACATGCTCTTAATCCCGATATAATAACGGACACATATACTTAGTATTCATTTCTTTGATTTACCAATGGGCAAGATTTATAGATTAAATCGATAGGCTCGGTAATTTGGGAAATGATATTATTTATATGGTGTGTCGTTGATTATAGGAGGAAACCGTGTCCTATATATAGGATGATGATGTCTCCTTGAGGAGCTCATAAGGTTCATCATGTAAACCCTGCAGGTGGACTTGGTCCGACATGATGATAAGGATGAGTGGTACTACTCATGGAGTTAGATGTTGATTAATTAATGGTCAGTAAATTAATTAATCGACGGGGATTCGAGATCTTAAACACGCGGAGAAAAATGTACAAATAATTTATGAAGCCCATATTAACTTATGGGGGTTGGTGAGCTAGATCAATGATAATCCTTTAGTGGATTGGATTATCATTAATTGATCGAACTTTATGTGGGCTTGATTCATTGGGTGGCCAAGATCCAACTCCTCCTCATGGTCCCTATTGTAGCCTATTAAAACATCATGAAGCTTAGATCCAATGGTTGAAAACAAAACTCTAGATCCGACGGTGGAGATTAAATCTCTAGATCCGACGGTTGAGATTAATTTTCTAGATCCGACGATTGAGATTAAATCCCTAGAACTGATGGTGGAGATTAAAATAAGGCTTAATCCTAACTCTATATAAGGGGGCTTAAGGTGGGCAGCAACTTGATGGCTTAGGAGATTAGGGTTTGCTTCCCTTTAGCTTGGGCGACAACGAATCCTAGAGGGGTTATGATTGAGTTGGGCGGCTAGGGTTTGGGAGGTGGAGTGGGCGGCAACAAGAGGAGAGGTTCCATTCTTCTTCTTCCTAAGGTGTTACCGGCACCTATCCTTCTTCCCTCTACTTTGGTCGGTGCTCAACCTATTCCTCTTCCCCTCTTCTTTGGCCGGCGGCAACTAGGAGAGCTAGGGTTAGGGTTTTGGGAGGCTACAAGGTGAAGGGTTGGTTTCCTTTCTCTTCTCCAAGAGTTGGCCAGCGCCCATCTGTTGGCAACCGTGCTATTTCTCGGAATGCTCATAGGCTCCCATGTCCCCGGATTAAAATTTTCACTAATGAAAACTAATCCGGATGGGATGAGTTTCCTAAGCACAACCAATTCATCGTCGTGCTAACGACTTGAACTATCGCTTGAACAAACTAGTTATTCAAGCAACACAACTCTTCTAGTCGGTTAGCCGCGGAAGAGACGACGGACGGATCGCCGGTTTTTGTGTTTCTTATTCGGGGTCCATGATTATACAAATACATGCAAATGCAAACTAGTATAATCAACATATACTAACCTAAGGAACTTAAGCTACCATATCAATTAAGAATAGAAACATGCAAAGATCATAAATAAAAGTTATAAAACTTTTATACCTCTTGATCTTCTATCGTATGTCCTAACCTCCTTGTAGACTTCGTGTGGGCGAAGATCCTCCACAAGTTGAAGCTTCTTAGATCTTCTTCAATCCAAAGAAAGAAGAACTCTCTTTCCCTTCTTGCTTGAGCCAACCACCAATCCACAAAGGATTGATGCCGCCGGCCCCAAGAATAGAGAGAACATAATGGAAACAACCAAGCAACCGAACTAGGGACAAACCCTAGCTCCTTGTGCCGCCGGCCAAGAGGAAAACAAGAGGAAAAGAGGAATAGGTTGGGCACCACCAAAGGTATAGGAAAAAGGATAGGAACCGGCCAACACCCTAGGAAGAAGAAGAACACTTCCCCTATAGTTGCCACCTACCTTACCTTCCAAACCCTAGCCGCCCAACCAAGCTTCCTTTGGATTTCTTGCCGCCCAAGGTAGAGGAAGAGAAGGTAGTGGCCGGCCAACCCTTAGAAGGAAGAAGATGAGCCCTTCCCCTATAGTTGCCGCCCAACCATAACTTCCAAACCTAGCCGCCTAATCCAAAGAGCCAAACCCTAATCTAATTAGGGTTTCCTCCATAGGTTTCTTGCCGCCTAAGCATGGTGGAGAGGAGAGATCTAGGAGCTAGCCACCTCCAAGGAAGAAGACAAGCTCATCCATAGGTTGCCGCCCCCTCTAGCTCCACCACCTTGGCCGCCCAACCTAAGGAACCAAAACCCTAATTAGGGTTTCCTCCTTGAGGTTGCTTGCCGCCCAAGTAATGCTAGGCAAAACCCTAATTTCCTTAGCATCCATCATGAACCATCCAAAAAACTTAGTTGCCGCCCAACCCATGCTCCCTTATATAGAACATAGGAGAAAATTGGTTATTGATGAGGTAGCCAAAAATATAGGAACTAATTCCCAATTTTCTTGCCGCCCCCTTTATCCAACCTTTCCTCTCCCTTTTATATAGAGTTAGGTTTAGGCCTTGGTTTAATCTCCACCGTCGGTTCTAGGGTTTTAATCTCAACCGTCGGATTTAGAGATTTAATCTCAACCGTCGGTTCTAGGAAATAATCCCAACCGTCGGATCTAGAGATTTAATCTCAACCGTCGGTTCTAGGAATTTAATCCCAACCGTCGGATCTAGAGATTTAATCTCAACCGTCGGTTCTAGGAATTTAATCCCAACCGTCGGATCTAGAGATCTAATCTCCACCGTCGGTTCTAGGGATTCAATCCTAACCGTCGGATCTAGAGATTTGTTTTCCATCATTTGATCTAGACTTCATGAGGTTTATATAAGGCTACGATAGGGACCATGAGGAGGAGTTGGGTCTTGGCCACCCGATGGATCGGAACCACACAAACTTGATCCATCAATGATGTTCCATTCCACTAGAGGATCATCATCGAACTACCTCACAAACCCCCATAAATTAATATGGGCTCCATATATTATTTGTACATCCATCTCCCCGTGTTTAAGATATCGAATGTCCGTCAATTAATTGATTTACTGACCATCAATTAATTAACATCTAACTCCTCGAGTAGTACCACTCAACCTTATCATCATGTTGACTAAGTCAACCTGCAGGGTTTACATGATGAACCTTATGAGCTCCTCAAGGGGACATCATCAACCTAATATATAGGACACGGATTCCTCCTATAATCAACGACACACCATGTAAATAATATCACTTCCCAACTTACCGGGCATATTGATTTAATCCATAGAAATCTCACCCTCTGGTAAATCAAAGAAATAAATACTAAGTACATGTGCCCGTTATTATATCGGGATTAAGAGCATGTACAACATAATATCCGAGGTCCGATTCAATTATGTAGTCAGCAATAAATTGAATCACCTCTATGTCGGTCCTGCTCAATACACCGAGGTGTACTAGTGTAACTCTATGTTCAAGATAAAACAATACCAAGCTACACTACAAACATGCCAATGGTTTGTCCAAAACCATCTTGGTTGTGAGCCTCTACTTATATTCTACAAGGGACTGATAACATGATCTTCTATGCCCACCCAGGCACCATGTTATCTACAATGTAAAATATTAGACAATATGCACACATATAAATATAACGTGCAAACAATGATCATGTGATTCTTATTTCAAAATTAAGATGTCCATACAAAAGAGCTAGGCTTTCAGTATACATCCCAACAATCTCCCACTTATACTAAAAGACTATGCTGTCCTCTTACTGCCATACATCTGATTCCCCTTCCCTCCACTTGCCTATCAAAGCTCTCGCCAGAAGGGCCTTAGTGAAAAGGGTCTACCAGGTCATCCTCTGATGCAATCTAGGCGACAACAACTTCTACCTCCTTTACGATCTCTCGTATCAGGTGGTACTTGCACTCTATGTGTTTACTAGCCTTATGGGCTCGTGGTTCCTTCGAGTTTGCAACTGCACCATTATTATCACAATTAATTGTGATAGTTCTGGGCAAACTAGGAATCATATCCAAGTCCATCAGGAAGTTCCTGAGCCATACAGCTTCTTTGGCCGCCTCATAGGCTGCCGCATACACAGCTTCCATGGTGGAGTCCGCCACACATTTCTACTTGACACTCCTCCATACTATGGCTCCACCTCCCAAAGTAAACACAAACCCTAAGGTAGACTTACTATTATCCCTATCAGATTGGAAATCAACTGTGATAACCCGAGGAGTAATTGAGTGCTTGGAACTAGCATATAATCCTAGTCCTTCTCGGGCACTACAATATATGCTTTCTGCATCAATATCCTTGTCTGGATTACTTTGATATCTGGCACCATGCCCGCAAAGCGGTATATCTGGTCTCGCATGAGCATCGCATACATGAGGCTTCCTACTGCCGAAGCATAAGGGACCGCCTTCATCTCCTCTATCTCCTCAGATGATCTAGGATACATCTCCTTTGATAAAGGAACTCCATACCTGAAAGGTAGAAAACCCTTCTTGGAGTATTGCATGCTAAAACGATCCAAAACCATGTCTATGTATGAAGCTTGGGATAAGCACAACAACCTTGATCCCCAAGGTTGTGACCCACTTCTCCCAAGTCCTTCATATCATATTGTTTGGACAACCATACCCTTACGTCTGATAATACTTCGATGTTGTCGCCAACCACCAAAATGTCATCTACGTATAGTACAAAAATACCACTACGTTTCCGTCACATCTCTGATATACACAAGACTCATCCGGACTTTGAATAAATCCATAAGACTGGATTTACTTCCTCAAAGCGGATGTCCCAAGACTTCAAAGCTTGCTTCAGTCCATTAACGGACCGATTAAGCTTATATACAATACGCTCTTTGCCCTTAGCAATGAATCCCTCTGGTTGCTTCAAATAGATGTTTTCCTCAAGACTTCCATTAAGGAAAGCTGTCTTGACATCCATCTATCACACCTCATAATCCATATGAGCTGCATAAGAGCTCCCGGACTGACTTGAATCCATAGATTCAATCTCAGTATTCATTGCACTTTGCAAAGATGCTGTATTTATATCTTGGATTTCCTCGTCGTATATCTAGGGATCAGGTTCATGTTTGCTAGGGACCAAATCAGAAGATTTGTCCAAAAACATGAATCTAAGAGGTTGTCTAACAACCCTCCCACTACGATGAGGTATCTTCTGTGTATCCTCTGTGACACGCGGTGCAGTGACATGTGGTATGTCCTCTTGTACCGGTGGTACTAAAGAAGTGACTTCCCTTTTAACTCCTCCAGAACAAATTTACTCTTGGGCTTGTGACTTATCACATAGTCTTCCTCTAGAAATCTGACATTCGTGTTGACGATCACCCTCTGATCTCTAGGACTACAAAACAAGTCAGAATAACTCATCATCGATCTAACCATCTCCATAAGAGTCCTTTTCCTTCGTACTGCTACACTGTTCTGCTGGGGTGTACCAGGTGCAGTCAATTGGGATTGAATCCCAACCTCTGATAAGTAGTTCCTATACTCTCCCAAGAGGTTCTGACCACCACGATCAGATCGTAGTGTCATCCATATCTTGAATAATTGTCTATAAAAGAGACGAAATATTCAAGATTACCTCTTGCCTAGATAGCCATAGGACCACACAAATCAGAATGAACCATTTCTAACACATCTTTGGATCTATACCCCTTGGCCTTGAAAGGCCTCTTGGTCATCTTACCCTCCAAGCAAGATTCGTAGGTTGGGAGATCCTCCACCACTAATGAACCCAAAGGTCCATCAGCTATCAACCTTTGAATTCTGCTTAGGTTAATGTGACCAAGCCTAAGAAGCCAAAGATATGTTTGGTTCATCTTCGAAGGTTCTTTTCTCTTATTGGAATTAGAAGATGAGTTATTAACTTCAATTTGCATCGTGGGAGGTTTTGGTTCAAATTTCCTTTCAATGTACCTGAATAGATATTCTCCCTATTCCTTTTTATAACAACTCTGTCATTAAAAGAAATAGAATATCCATCCATAATAATTTAGAAACTGAAACTAAATTCTTTCTAAATAAAGGTACATAAAGGGAATTTTCCAGAACCAAAGTTTTATTATTTTCAAGAGATAAATAAAACTTCTCCCACTGCAATAGCCGCCACCATCATGGCATTGCCCAAGTAAATGGTAATCTCCCCTTCAACTAGTCATCGGGTTTCCTGGAACCCCTGCAAATTGTTGCAGACATGATTAGTGGCTCCCGTATCTACTCACCAGGTGCCGGTAGATATCACCGCTAATCATGTTTCAATGACTAGTCCAAAAGATATACCTATGTTCTGTTTTGGATTGGGACAGTCCTTCTTCCAATGTCCATTCTGCTTGCAAGTGAAGTACTTGCCTTTCGGCTTCTTCACTCTTCCCTGAGATCCTCCCACCATCTTTGCTTCACCTTGTTTCTTCTTCTTCTTGCCTTTCGGCTTAGAAGTAGAAACTCTTTTGAGCAATGATGGCTTGAGGACACTCTTCGAAGATTGCATACTAGCAAATAAGACAATATTTGGATTCATTTCCAATCAATATAATTTGGGTACAATAAGTTTATTTCCTTTAGTATCAAAATAAGTGGACTGAAAGTCAATTTTGAAAATCCTAAGAATCACATAGATCATTACTTTAGATTTCAAAAAATTATTGATTCCTCAAACAATAAAATTTCGAAATCAACCAACACCTCAAAACACCGAGAATATCGCATGCCACGATAGTGTAGACGTATACGAATTCTACATTTGTAAGAGGAGGTTTTACCCATTAATTTTATTATCTTGTCAACCTTACTTTTTGACAAATAAAATTAATAGTTGGTTCCTCTTTGGCCCTACAAATAAAAGCAGTGACTCCGATGGGGAGGATACTTTTTATTTGCATCTAAGTGTGCACCATTACACGATACTAAGGGAATTATTTCGGATTATGTGCCTTACCGCTGTGGAAGTACACACGCTCCTAGATAATTTCCTATAACCATTATTTGACCTAGTGATCCACAAACAAACTCATCCGATGGGGAGGAAGGCACTCAGAGCCGACGCGCAAGTTTGTTGCATCACACGTCAAATTGTAATGGAGGCCGCGGGAATTAATTAAAATATCCCTCTCCCACTTAGTAAATTGAAAATGAGGAATTTTCAAACACACACAACATGCTTATTATTACTGTAGATTTCAATAAAAATTATTGATTCCTCAAACAATAAAATTTTGAAATCAACCAACACCTCAAACACCGAGAATATCGCATGCCACGATAGTGTGGACGTATACGAATTCTACATTTGTAAGAGGAGGTTTAACCCATTAATTTTATTATCTTGTCAACCTTACTTTTTGACAAATAAAATTAATAGTTGGTTCCTCTTTGGCCCTACAAATAAAACTACTTTTTATTTGCATCTAAGTGTGCACCATTACACGGTACTAAGGGAATTATTTCGGATTATGTGCCTTACCGCTGTGGAAGTACACACGCTCCTAGATAATTTTTTATAACCATTATTTGACCTAGTGATTCGCAAACAAACTCATCCGATGGGGGGGAAGGCACTCAAAGCCGACGCGCAAGTTTGTTGCATCACATGTCAAATTGTAATGGAGGCCGCGGGAATTAATTAAAATGTCCCTCTCCCACTTAGTAAATTGACAATGAGGAATTTTCAGGCACACACAACATGCATATAAAACAAATCAGCAATAAATATGGAAAAATAAGAATTTTTCCAACTATTATGGCATTGTTCTCCAATATGCGTCCCGTCGTGTCGCCACCTCGTCCGCTCCATCTTTTCCCGTGCGCAAGTCACCAAAGAGTTCCGAGCCGAGATAAAGCATTTTAATTTACATCCATCGATCCTATACTCCACGAAAGAGTGTACAAATAATCTAGATCGAAAGTAAACTAAAATGAGCGGCTAAACAATGTCGTATTTAATTACAAAAATTAAATACTAATCTAGCCTCGTCAACCCCGAGGATTCAAATAATATACAATCACACACACATGCAATCACATACACACATATATAGCCATAATAGTTGGATCTTATGCCTGCAACCAAAAAGTTAGCCTACGCACATCCTACTATTATCCGGCATACACAATATATGATAAGTGCATGAAAGTAACCGAATCCAAAACACACAAAACCGGAAACCGTGGCTCTGATACCATTTGTTGGTATTGCCCAGAAGCTCTGATACCAATTGTTGGCGATCGTGCTATTTCTCGGAATGCTCATAGGCTCCCATGTCCCCGGATTAAAATTTTCACTAATGAAAACTAATCCGGATGGGATGAGTTTCTTAAGCACAACCAATTCGTCGTCGTGCTAACGACTTGAACGATCGCTTGAACAAACTAGTTGTTCAAGCAACACAACTCTTCTAGTCGGTTAGCCGCGGAAGAGACGACGGACGGATCGCCGGTTTTTGTGTTTCTTATTCGGGGTCCATGATTATACAAATACATGCAAATGCAAACTAGTATAATCAACATATACTAACCTAAAGAACTTAAGCTAGCATATCAATTAAGAATAGAAACATGCAAAGATCATAAATAAAAGTTATAAAACTTTTATACCTCTTGATCTTCTATCGTATGTCCTAACCTCCTTGTAGACTTCGTGTGGGCGAAGATCCTCCACAAGTTGAAGCTTCTTAGATCTTCTTCAATCCAAAGAAAGAAGAACTCTCTTTCCCTTCTTGCTTGAGCCAACCACCAATCCACAAAGGATTGATGCCGCCGGCCCCAAGAATAGAGAGAACATAATGGAAACAACCAAGCAACCGAACTAGGGACAAACCCTAGCTCCTTGTGCCGCCGGCCAAGAGGAAAACAAGAGGAAAAGAGGAATAGGTTGGGCACCACCAAAGGTATAGGAAAAAGGATAGGAACCGGCCAACACCCTAGGAAGAAGAAGAACACTTCCCCTATAGTTGCCACCTACCTTACCTTCCAAACCCTAGCCGCCCAACCAAGCTTCCTTTGGATTTCTTGCCGCCCAAGGTAGAGGAAGAGAAGGTAGTGGCCGGCCAACCCTTAGAAGGAAGAAGATGAGCCCTTCCCCTATAGTTGCCGCCCAACCATAACTTCCAAACCTAGCCGCCTAATCAAAAGAGCCAAACCCTAATCTAATTAGGGTTTCCTCCATAGGTTTCTTGCCGCCTAAGCATGGTGGAGAGGAGAGATCTAGGAGCTAGCCACCTCCAAGGAAGAAGACAAGCTCATCCATAGGTTGCCGCCCCCTCTAGCTCCACCACCTTGGCCGCCCAACCTAAGGAACCAAAACCCTAATTAGGGTTTCCTCCTTGAGGTTGCTTGCCGCCCAAGTAATGCTAGGCAAAACCCTAATTTCCTTAGCATCCATCACGAACCATCCAAAAAACTTAGTTGCCGCCCAACCCATGCTCCCTTATATAGAACTTAGGAGAAAATTGGTTATTGATGAGGTAGCCAAAAATATAGGAACTAATTCCCAATTTTCTTGCCGCCCCCCCTTATCCAACCTTTCCTCTCCCTTTTATATAGAGTTAGGTTTAGGCCTTGGTTTAATCTCCACCGTCGGTTCTAGGGTTTTAATCTCAACCGTCGGATTTAGAGATTTAATCTCAACCGTCGGTTCTAGGAAATAATCCCAACCGTCGGATCTAGAGATTTAATCTCAACCGTCGGTTCTAGGAATTTAATCCCAACCGTCGGATCTAGAGATTTAATCTCAACCGTCGGTTCTAGGAATTTAATCCCAACCGTCGGATCTAGAGATCTAATCTCCACCGCCGGTTCTAGGAATTTAATCCCAACCGTCGGATCTAGAGATTTGTTTTCCATCATTTGATCTAGACTTCATGAGGTTTATATAAGGCTACGATAGGGACCATGAGGAGGAGTTGGGTCTTGGCCACCCGATGGATCGGAACCACACAAACTTGATCTATCAATGATGTTCCATTCCACTAGAGGATCATCATCGAACTACCTCACCAACCCCCATAAATTAATATGGGCTCCATATATTATTTGTACATCCATCTCCCCGTGTTTAAGATATCGAATGTCCGTCAATTAATTGATTTACTGACCATCAATTAATTAACATCTAACTCCTCGAGTGGTACCACTCAACCTTATCATCATGTTGACTAAGTCAACCTACAGGGTTTACATGATGAACCTTATGAGCTCCTCAAAGGGGACATCATCAACCTAATATATAGGACATGGATTCCTCCTATAATCAACGGCACACCATGTAAATAATATCACTTCCCAACTTACCGGGCATATTGATTTAATCCATAGAAATCTCACCCTCTGGTAAATCAAAGAAATAAATACTAAGTACATGTGCCCGTTATTATATCGGGATTAAGAGCATGTACAACATAATATCCGAGGTCCGATTCAATTATGTAGTCAGCAATAAATTGAATCACCTCTATGTCGGTCCTGCTCAATACACCGAGGTGTACTAGTGTAACTCTATGTTCAAGATAAAACAATACCAAGCTACACTACAACCATGCCAATGGTTTGTCCAAAACCATCTTGGTTGTGAGCCTCTACTTATATTCTACAAGGGACTGATAACATGATCTTCGTGCACCCAGGCACCATGTTATCTACAATGTAAAATATTAGACAATATGCACACATATAAATATAACGTGCAAACAATGATCATGTGATTCTTATTTCAAAATAAAGATGTCCATACAAAAGAGCTAGGCTTTCAGTATACATCCCAACACCATCACCCTCCATGATTCTCCTTTGGCCGGTTCCCATACTCCATATTCTCTTCCTTGGCCGACGGCAACATCAAGTCTATTGACTTGGTGGCCGGTTCTAGATAGGAAGATGAGTTTTGTTTTATGATCTTCCTTTGTTCAGAGTGAACAAGGAAAGGAAGATTGGTTATCTAGGAGGCTTCGACTTTTGGAAGATCATGTTGGTGCAGTGGGCACCTAAGTCGAACCTATGTTTTGATTATCGCAAACGATATAAAGTTAATCTTATATTGTTATCTCACGAGCTAAATCAAGTGTGCAGAAAAGTCTCAATGCTGGAGCTGAAGGCTAGCGACACCCGGAGGAAGCCGCGGTGGTCGGGCGACACTCGAGTTACTTCGGAGGGAGCCAAAGGAATCGAGTGCAAGGCCGGAAGCAAAAGCGACACGTAAGTATCGAGGTAAGCTCGTGTGTGCGAGCGTAAGTGAGGTCGTATCCTCTTTACGGGAATGATCTTAGGCGACGATCTGACCCAAGACTTCCCATGGAAGGTCTATGTTGAGATCGGACGGCAAGTGGCCGTCGAATCCACTTATATTTTGAGCTAACTCTTTATTGTAGTCAAAAATCTTGGCCATCAGTTCAACCGGCCAGTTCAGAGTCAAGCTTTATCACCATTTTTCAAGGAGTTTTGTGCCCATTTGTGATTGGTTGAAGACCCATTCGTTGAGGGGCTTAAAGGCTATAAAAGGAGGGCCAAATCTAGGTTTTCATCCTTAATTCTAAGTGCTCAAAAGCCTCCGTTACACTACAACTCTCCGACGACTCTACAACAATGAAGTGCTGCCAACAACCCTAGCTTAAAGTTTCTTTTGTTTAGTTGTTGGTATAATCTTAATTTGTTATTGCTTTCAATATTGCAATTCTTTTTAATCGAGGCTTTTCGTTGCATTTTACTTTAATAGAAGAGAGGGTTTGTCTCTCTATCTTTTTGCTTCGAAGGCTTTTGTAATCGTAAAACTCCTACCTCCAATGAGGAGTGTTTTAGTGAATTGCCCTCCGTACACGGTCTAGGACCGTTAGGGCCTTGGAGTAGTAGCCGAAGGCTACGAACCAAGTAAAAAAACTATTTGTCTCATTTAGTTTTTATTTACATTTCCGCTGCGTTTAATTGTCTATCGAACGATTTAAAAGAAAAGTTTTTATCGCTATTCACCCCCCCCCCTCTAGCGATCCGCTTCGATCCAACAGATCATCTCCCACACGACGTCCAAAAGGAGGAAGGACATACAATAGAAGATCAAGATGTATAACAAGAGGTATAATCTTGTTTATTTTGATTAGTATTATTTTGTATTATATCTATAATTGTTTTTCAATCATATGCATGTTATATGTTTTATTTTGTGGCTAAATATACTTGGACCCCAAATATAAACACAAAAGTCGGCGATCCGTACATCGTCTATTCCACGGCTATTTGTAGAATAGAGGTTGGTGGCTCGAACAACAAGTTTGTTTAAGCGACCACTCTAATCGAATAGCACGACGATGAAACGGTCGCTTGGGTGATCCCTTTTGTCTAGGATTAATTTTATTTTAATCCGGGGACGTCAATGGGATCGCCATGAACAATCGACCGAGTTGAAGTGGGAAGCGAAGTTTCCTACCTACAAGTAGTATCAGAGCTTCGGTTCTGGGACAAAACCCTTCAGTTGGTTATTTTCTAGGTCTTAAAGAGATCCAGGCTGATGTCTATATAAAGGAGGCTATGCCCAAACCCTGGCGGGGGCACGATGGCCGGGATGTCACTTCGACACCCTAAAAACTTTGGGAAAGAAAGCCGTCGGAGATCTAAATTATGCACTTCAACGCCAGAGAGAAGAGTCACATTGCATTGTAATTTCTATTCTTTATTTAATTTCTATTGTTTATATGAACATGATCGTGCTTTGTGTTTCTCTTCTTTTATTTATGGAGTAGATTCTCTGATTCTAGGATTAGGGAGTAATTTGTGTGTGTAGAACATCTTATTCTGAATTGAATTCTTTTCTTGAATTTATATTTGCAATTGGCATTTGGTTTAGAGTTGTAACTATTGTTTTGGTTTTCTATCTACTGTGCTAGTCGATACGAGGGGTGACAACCCTCATATCTAAGATTTAGGAGAATTAAAGAGGAATCTAGGGGTTGGCCTCATCTCCCATAACCGTGGGTAGAAGGATGCGATAGAGTAAGAAATGCACCCCATTTTTGACTCGTCGAAGGGATTGATTCGGCATCCTCATACCGACTATCCCATCCTAAATTTAGGGGTCGACCTGGTAATGGCAATGGTAGCTTCTGATAGATACAAAGGCTCATCGGGAGAGTGTATGATGTCCTTTCCACAAAACCGTAGGTAGAAACCAAAACAAAACCCCAATTGACAACGTATTCTGTAACACACAAACAAAACTAAAATCCTTGAATTCCTTCCAAAGATTCACAACTAGTTTCTTTCTTCTTTTGTGTGACACTGTATTGATTTGGGACCGCCGTCAACCCTCGAAATCATAACCCTTAGATCTGAATTCCGAACAATAACCTCCACTTACCAAATCGGTACACGAATCTCAGTCCTTGTGGGATCGATAATCTTTTTATTGCTTGATGACATCCGTGCACTTGCGAGCATTGAGCGCGCGCTTGGAGTTCTCGATGATTTATGTCATGAGATTTGAAGTCGCATTCCCGCGCATCAGTAAGTCCAGCAGGCAGCCAGCAGGTAGGCCTCGAGTGAAGAGGTGAGGCCAAGTCCTCTGTAGGGGAACAAAGCTAGGCGTCAATCTGACAAAAATTCCGTGTGGGACTTAGTAGTCGAGATAGAGCAGTATTACTACTGTTCTCACAGTTTATATTATCTATTTGTGCTAATCTTGTCTTGCAAAGATCAATCGAATAAATGAATTCAAGTCGACTGGACATGTATCAATTGACTGGATACCTATTTGCCAGGATCAGTTGGTAATCGATCGGAGATTGTGTGATGCAGATGGAAAGGGTTTCAGTCGACTAAAGGTTTGAGTCGACTGAAGAGGCAAATTTCCCAATGTGGAGTCGAGTGACATGGAGTCGACTGGAAGACCGCGAATTCCATATCGACGGGTTGATGTGGAGTCGTCTGGAAAAGGTTTATAAAATATGTGCTCGATCGGATCCGAGCATAAGATCCAATCTACGTCGAAGTGCTGCTGAAATTCCTGCTCATCCATGAAAATTCACATTCCACAATAAGGCGACCATCTGACACTCCACGATTTCTTCAACAATCTTTAAGTGTCGGTATAACATCTTGTAATTTCTTTTATATATTTTCGCTTATTGTACTTAACTTCAAGAGTGGGTAGTGTTTTACCCATCTCTAATATTTGTGTTGGTGTAGCAGGCACCTAAGTCGAACCTGAGTTTTGATTATAGCAAACGATACAAAGTTAAGCTCATGTCGTTATCTCACGAGCTGAATCAAGTGTGCAGAAGATTGCTATAGTTGGAGCTGAAGGCTAGCGACACCCGGAGGAAGCCGCGGTGGTCGGGCGACACTCGAGTGATTTCGGAGGGAGCCGATGGAATCGAGTGGAAGGCCGGAAGCAAAAGCAACACGTAAGTATCGAGGTAAGCTCGTGTGTGTGAGCGTAAGTGAGGTCGTATCCTCTTTACGGGGATGATCTTAAGCGTAGATCCGACCCAAGACATCTCATAGGTGGTCTAGGTCGAGATCGGACGGTCGAAGACCGTCGGAAGTATGTTTTTGTTGAGCTAACTTTGACTTGCAGCAAGCATCACGATCGCTTGGAGGACTCGATCCGTGTATCACGATCGCCGAGAAGGTCATCAATCGACTGATGCTGCCATCAGTCGACTGATGATGGCCATCAGTCGACTGATGGTCAATGATTAGATTCGAGGAGTCAAGGCTTATCACTCCACCTCAAAGTGGTTTGGTGTCCATTTGTGATTGGTCGAAGACCCACTCGAAAAGGGGCTCAAAAGCTATAAAAGGAGGGCCAAACCTAGGGTTTTGACAACAATTCTAAGCTTCCAAAAAGTCTCCGCAAAGCTACCGACAACAACGTGCTTCTTCTTCTCCGACGTCTAGGTTTCATTTCCTTTATTTTTGTACGTCGGCTTTAATTTTAGTGTCGTTGCTCATTTACATTCTTCGAAGCTTTTTTATCGTAACGAGGAGAGGGGGAGTGTCCCTCTACCTCAAGTTCTTTTTGTATCGATTAACTCCTACCTCTAACGAGGAGGAGTTTGTTTAGTAATTTTCCCTCCGTACGTGGTCAAGGACCACTAGGGCCTTGGAGTAGTAGCCTTCGGCTACGAACCAAGTAAAACCCTTGTGTTGATTGTCTTTTTTATTTTTACATTTCCGCTGCAATTAATTAATTATCTCTCGAGTTTTAACGAAAGAAAAAGAAAAGGTTTTTCGCTATTCACCCCCCCCTCTAGCGAACCGCATCGATCCAACAATTGGTATCAGAGCCGGGGGCGCTTAGATTTGGTGAAACCACCAATCTAACATTTTTTTTCCAGATTTGTTTTTCGTTTAAATTTTTCTCCCACACTACTAATCCAAGATGAAGTCTTGGTACTCTTCGTTTGATTTTGTTTTGCAAGTATTAGCTTTTGGAGTAGCCGACGGTCAAACGGGCATAACTTTTCGTACAAGTTGACCCACGACACGGTCTACCTACCAAATCGAAGCTCTCGCAGAGATCTACACTTCTTATGGGGGTTTACCCCCGTAACAACTGTTTTCATCCTCAAAAATCGACGTTTAGTAGCCTTTCGGGGACATCGAAGGTTGTGAGTACTTACTTTTTATTTAGTTTCTTATTTCTTTGCTTAACTTTCTATTTTTCATTTATTTCTTTTTATTTCCCGCACTACTAATCCAAGACGCAAGTCTTGGTACTTTCGTGTGTTTTTGTTGTTGCTAGGTTTTCATTTTAGTCTCCTTGTCTTTTTGTTCTAATGGCCCATCTCGAGGGTTTTAGCACCGTCCGACCTCCGTTTTACAACGGAGATGATTTCCGTTACTGGAAAGGTCGGATGGAATGCTTTCTCAAAACCCAAATCGAGATGTGGATCATAATCCAAACGGGTTTCACACTTCCGACTAATGAAGTGGGTGACTCCTTGGATTATGATCAATGGACCGTTGCAACAAAACGACAAGTCGAAGCCGACGCCAAGGCGACACAAATCCTCCAATGTGGCCTATCCAAGGAGGATCTAAATCGCGTCGGCCCCTTCATAAGCGTAAAGGATCTTTGGACAAAACTAATCGAGTTACACGAAGAATCGGATCAAGCTAAGGTTTGCAAATGTGATTTGTTATTCAATAAATTGTACACACTAAAAATGCAGGAACACGAGTCCGCGACGCAACTCCACGCCCGTGTCCAAGACATAGTCAACAACCTACATGCAATCGGGCAAAAGGTCGAAAATCGCGACCTTATAAGGTATGTCCTAAACTCTTTTCCGAGGACTACCTTATGGGCATCCATGGTCGATGCCTATAAGGTCTCCAAGGACCTTTCTAAAATTAGGTTAGATGAACTCTTTTCGGATTTTGAACTTCATGAGCAGTCTAACTCGGAGCCCGAGAGGGGTATAGCCTTGTTTGCAGGTTTAAAGAAGAAGAAAATCGCAAGCAAGCCACCACCAACCGAGGAGGAAGACGAGTCCGAAGAAGAAGTTGACCCGGAGTTGACTGCCGAACTAATGAACCTAGCTCGAAGGATAGCCAAGGGACGAAAGCGAACCACGACTCGACCCAACCAAGGTAAATCTAAAAGTTCTAACATTAGGTGTTATGAGTGTAACAGGTTTGGACACATCAACTCCGAGTGCCCCATGCTCAACCACCAAGCACCTAAGCACAAGAAGGCCCTCAACGCGACATGGGAAGAAGCGTCATCCGAAGAAGATGAAGACCACGTCTTCATGGCGAAGTCGATTGAGTCAGACACGGAGACCGAACTTGAACTTGAGTCAGAACCTGAGGATGACTCGGACTACGAAGCTACCTTCAAGTCAAGCCACGGATACGCATCCGGTTCAAAAGATACCCTTAAAGTAAGTCGAAATTTATTTAATACTTTACAAAATATGGTTAGGTTTTTGTCTAGGAAATTAGTTAAATCCGAGTCCAAGGTCGAGACCCTAGTTGAGGAAGTTAAACTCCTCAAACACCAGGTCTCCCTAACCTCTTCGACTAGTCGAGTTCAAGAGAAGGACTCAACTCGGGTTGAAAAACTCGAAGTTGAGAACTCTCTCTTGAAAAGTCAAGTCGAAGATCTTAGGAACACGTTGGAAAGGTTCACTTCGGGATCCAAAGGACTTGACCTCCTACTTGGATCTCAAAGGGTCGTGTACAACAAGGCTGGACTAGGGTTTAACTCAAACGCGACTAATAGGTCGTATATGTCGATCGTAAGTAGACATAAAAAATGTTTCCAAGCATGGGTCCCTAAGACCACTTTGATTTCAAATCTAGGATCTAACTCGTACTGGGTTCCCAAGGACCAAATCCACTATGTGGATAGACCGAACCGATTCAACGGTCTAGGGGGAGCCAGTACAAAATATGTTTGTGCTTTAACTTAGAAATTGCATGTTTTAACTTAGAAAGTTTGTGCTTTAACTTAGAAATTTCATGTTTTAACTTAGAAAGTTTGTGCTTTAAAACTTGTGAACTCTCTTAGAACACGTACATAACCAACTAAAATTCTTCGTAAAGATTGAGCCTCGGGGAGCCTCTTTTCAAATAACCAACTAAAATCCTTTGAAAAGATTGAGCCTCGGGGAGCCTCTTTTCAAAAATAACCAGTTAGACTAGGAAATGATCTTAGGTGAGTCAAGTCATCATTTTCTTGAACATGGTTTTGTCTAAGGAAGTGGTCGATGATCCGATAAAAGAAGGCCCCTGTGCCTCGCCACGACCTGGAAGCCATGATCTTGAAAAGGTAAACTTGACAAGCCTAGGGTTAAATCCAAATCTAACATAAAATTACTTGAACCTAAATCCACTTAATCAACTTAATTGGAAATCATCTCACAAAAAAAAAACACATAAGTATAACATGATTGATCACATAGACTCAGGTGAGATGACCTAGGTTTAACAACTTACAACCAATTTAAATTTAAAAAAAAAATATCTAACATCCAATCCAACCACCTTGTGTGTAGGATCAATGGATGTTGGACAGTGGTTGCTCCCGACACATGACCGGGGATCAACTCAAGTTTTCAAAGCTTCGATTCAAACGACAAGGATCGGTAGCCTTCGGAAATAACGGCAAGCTCAAAATCATTGGATCAGGTGATATTGAGCTCAATTCAAATTTTGTTATTCAAAATGTTTTACTAGTAGAAAATTTTCAATATAATTTACTTAGTGTAAGCCAATTGTGTGATAATAACTATAAGGTCATATTTCTAGAAAATGAATGCATAATTAATACCAACGAAACAACTAAAACAATTCTTAAAGGAACTAGAAATAATAA
Source organism: Wurfbainia villosa (assembly GCA_025175895.1). Classification (NCBI taxonomy): domain Eukaryota; kingdom Viridiplantae; phylum Streptophyta; class Magnoliopsida; order Zingiberales; family Zingiberaceae; genus Wurfbainia; species Wurfbainia villosa. The sequence continues at coordinate 31,575,602 of CM045996.1, forward strand.
CATTTATACGATCAACTTAAGTAACTCCTCAACTAAATGTCTTATGACACGGCAAGAGGAATCATGGTTGTGGCACCGACGACTCACCCAAGACTCATCCACAAGATGAGTCAGAGTGATTTAGTCAAAGGTTTGCCTAACCTCAACAACTTGGATAATAAAATATGTAATGCCTGTCAACAAGGTAAACAATATAGGGCACAACATCAGTTTACTAACAAAGAACGAACCTCAAGTGTACTTGAGCTCCTGCATATGGATCTATTCGATTCACATGGAGCCAAGTCTCTCAATAGAAGTCAATATTGCTTAGTCATAATTGACGACTACTCCAGGTTTACCTGGGTTAGGTTCATCAAACATAAAAATGATACCCTAGATCAATTAATCAATTTATTCAAATTAATCGAGAATCAAAAAGACCTTAAGGTTAAAAGACTTAGAAGCGATCATGGTGGTGAATTCGAAAATCAAAGGTTCACCGACTTCTGTAACCTAAACGGATACCACCATGAATTCTCTTGCCCTAGGACCCCTCAACAAAATGGCCTAGTGGAGTGGAAAAACCGAACTCTACAAGAAGCCGCTAGGACCATGTTGAACGAATACGACCTACCCGATAGGTTTTAGGGCGAAGCGTTAGTACGACATGCTATGTCCAAAATAGGATCCTTATGGTAAAGAGGCACCTTAAGACCTTGTACGAGATTTATCACGATAAAATACCTAACATCAAGTACTTTAGGGTATTTGGGTGTAAGGTACATATCTTAAACACTAAAGATTACCTAGGGAAATTTACTTCCAAAACCACGACCAGAATCTTTCTAGGATACTCGACTACAAGTAGAGCTTATAGAGTATATAACCACGACACCCTTAGAGTCGAGGAGACTATCAATGTAGTATTTGATGAAGAACATGAACCTACAAAACCCCCGGCAACCCCAATTAGCGAGCCGATTCATACTAGACCTAACTCGACTCCGATCCGAGATCTAGTGTTAATCCTAACCTAGGTCAACCTAGTCACTCTATTGATCAAGTGATAGATGACTCCAACCAAACTAGTGTTCAACCAAGTCACCACATTGATCAAGCATTAGGTGACACAAACCCAACCCAATCTAGGATTCAGACTAACCACCCTATCGATCAAGTGATAGGAGATCCTAATCTAGGAATTCGAACTAGAGCATCCTATAGGATCCTTAGTCAAATTTCCTTAATTTCAAAGATAGAACCCAAATCAATTGAACAAGCTCTTCTTGATCCCGATTGGATTATTGCAATGCAAGAAGAGCTAGCTCAATTTACTAGGAACGAGGTGTGGGAATTAGTGTTGGGATGTATACTGAAAGCCTAGCTCTTTTGTATGAACATCTTTATTTTGAAATAAGAATCACATTATCATTGTTTGCACGTTATATTTATATGTGTACATATTGTCTAATATTTTACATTGTAGATAACATGGTGCCTGGGTGCGGCACAGAAGATCATGTTATCAGTCCCTTGTAGAGTATAAGTAGAGGCTCACAACCAAGATGGTTTTGGACAAACCATTGGCATGGTTGTAGTGTAGCTTGGTATTGTTTTATCTTGAACATAGAGTTACACTAGTACACTTAGGTGTATTGAGCGGAGGACCGACATAGAGGTGATTGATTTATTCTTGACTACATAATTGAATCGGACCTCGGATATTATGTTTGTACATGCTCTTAATCGATATAATAAGGGCACATGTACTTAATATTTATTTCTTTGATTTACGGAGGTGAGATTTCTATGGATTAAATCAATATGCCCGGTGAGTTGGGAAATGATATTATTTACATGGTGTGCCGTTGATTATAGGAGGAAACCGTGTCCTATATATTAGGTTGATGATGTCCCCTTGAGGAGCTCATAAGGTTCATCATGTAAACCCTGCAAGTTGACTTAGTCAACATGATGATAAGGTTGAGTGGTACTACTCGAGGAGTTAGATGTTAATTGATTGATGGTCAGTAAATCAATCAATTGACGGACATTCGATATCTTAAACACGGGGAGATGGATGTACAAATAATATATGGAGCCCATATTAATTTATGGGGTTGGTGAGGTAGTTCGATGATGATCCTCTAGTGGAATGGAACATCATTGATGGATCAAGTTTGTGTGGTTCCGATCCATCGGGTGGCCAAGACCCAACTCCTCCTCATGGTCCCTATCGTAGCCTAATATAAACCTCATGAAGTCTAGATCAAATGATGGAAAACAAATCTCTAGATCTGATGGTTAGGATTAAATCCCTAGAACCGACGGTTGAGATTAAATCTCTAGATCCGACGGTTGGGATTAAAACCCTAGAACCGACGGTTGAGATTAAATCTCTAAATCCGACGGTTGAGATTAAAACCCTAGAACCGACGGTGGAGATTAAACCAAGGCCTAAACCTAACTCTATATAAAAGGGAGAGGAAAGGTTGGATAAGGTGGGCGGCAAGAAAATTGGGAATTAGTTCCTATATTTTTGGCTACCTCATCAATAACCAATTTTCTCCTAAGTTCTATAAAAGGGTGGCTATGGGTTGGGCGGAAAAAAGAAGAGAGTGGTTGATGTTGGATGATGGATGCTAAGGAGATTAGGGTTTAGCCTCCAATTGCTTGGGCGGCAAGCAACCTTAAGGAGGAAACCCTAATTAGGGTTTTGGCTCCTTAGGTTGGGCGGCCAAGGTGAGGATGAAGAGTGGGCGGAAACTTGTGGAGGATCTTGTCTTCTTCCATGGAGGTGGCTAGCTCCTAGATCTCTTCTCTCCACCATGCTTGGGCGGCAAGGAACCCTATGGAGGAAACCCTAATTTGATTAGGGGTTTGGCTCCTTTGCATGGGCGGCCATGGATGGGAATGAAGAGTGGGTGGCAACTTGTGGAAGAGCTTGTCTTCTTCCTTGGAGGTGGCTAGATCCTAGATCTCTTCTCTCCACCATGGTTGGGCAGCAAGAAAGCCTATGGAGAAACCATAATTAGGGTTTCCTCCTTAGGTTGGGTGGCTAGGGATTGCAAGGAAGTTGGGCAGCAACTATAGGAGAGGAGGTCTTCTTCTTCCTAGGGTGTGGCCGGCTCCTTCCCCTATTCCCTCCACCGTGGCCGGTGCCCAACATATTCCTTTTCTCCTATTCACTCCATCTTGGCCGGCGGCACCAAAACTAGGGTTTGTCCCTAGTTCGGTTCCTTGGTTGCTTCCATACTCCATTCCATCTTCTCTTTGGACCGTTGGCAAACATCACGCTTGGAGCTTGATGGTTGGTCCTAGATAAGAGATGAGTTTTGTTTCCATTTTGTTCTCTCTATTCTTGGAGCCGGCGGCATCAATCCTTTTGTGGATTGGTAGTTGGCTCAAGCAAGAAGGGAAAGAGAGTTCTTCTTTCTTTGGATTGAAGAAGATCTAGGAAGCTTCAACTTGTGGAGGATCTTCGTCCACACGAAGTCTACAAGGAGGTTAGGACATACGATAGAAGATCAAGAGGTATAAAAGTTTCACAACTTTTATTATTGTTCTTTTCATGTTCTTATTTGATATGCTAGCTTATGTTCTTTATGTTAGTATATGTTGATTATACTAGTTTACATTTGCATATATTTGTATAATCATGGACCCCGAATAAGAAACACAAAAACCGACAATCCGTCCGTCGTCTCTTCCGCGGCTAATCGACTAGAAGAGTTTGGTTGCTTGAACAACTAGTTTGTTCAAGCGATTGCTCGAGTCGTTGGCACGACGACGAATTGGTTGTGCTTAGGAAACTCATCCCATCCGGATTTGTTTTCATTAGTGAAAATTTTAATCCGGGGACATGGGAGCCTATGAGCATTCCGAGAAATAGCACGATTGCCAACAATTAGTACCACCACCTAAAGACAAAACGATAATTGGAACAAGGTGGGTGTTTCGAAATAAGCTTGAAGATAAAGGTGAAGTAGTTAGAAACAAGGCTAGGTTAGTCGCCAAAGGTTTTAGCCAAGTCGAAGGCTTAGATTACGACGAAACCTATGCCCCAGTAGCTAGACTCGAATCCATTCGAATGTTGCTAGCTTATGCCGCACATCGAGGATTTAAGCTGTTTCAAATGGATGTTAAGTCGGCATTCCTAAATGGATACATTAAAGAAGAAGTTTATGTTAGCCAACCCCCCGGATTCGAAAATCTAGATAAACCCGACCATGTTCTAAAACTTAAGAAAGCTCTCTATGGACTTAAACAAGCTCCTCGAGCTTGGTACGAGTGACTTTCAATCCATCTTAAGTCAAAAGGGTTTAACCAAGGCTTAGTTGACCCAACTCTCTTTGTAAAAACCTTAGGTAAAGAAATATTCATAGCTCAATTTATTTACGAGATGATATAATTTTGGAACCTCTAACTCAGCCTTACTAAACGAGTTCGCTTTTACCATGGAAAGTGAGTTCGAAATGAACTTGGTAGGCAAGTTAAGTTTCTTTTTAGGTCTACAAATTAAACAAACTAAGGATGGTATATACCTATATCAACAAAAATACACTAAGGAGTTAATTAAAAGATTTGGAATGCAAGACACTAAGGTAATAAACACCCCAATGGCGATAAATGTTAACATAGGAGAAGACCTAGAAAGTAAGTCCATTGACTTAAAGTACTATATAGAGCGCAATAGGAAGTCTCCTACTTAACGCAAGCCGACTCGATATCTTATTTGCAGTAAGTATGTGCGCCAAATTTCAAACCTGTGCCAAGGAGTCTCACCTAACCCTAGTTAAGCATATCCTTAGATATCTAAAGGGTACACTTAATGTCAGTATTTGGTATCCTAGATCTACCGAGTTCGAACTAATCGGCCATCGATCTCGGATTATGCCTGTGAGTAAACCGGATGAAAGAGCACGAGTGGTTGTTGTCAACTACTACCCGAGTCTAGTGAGTTGTGCAGAGGGAAGCAACATTGTATTGCCTTGTCTACCACCGGAATTACATGCGATGGGTGAGTGTGTCACTCGGCTTCTTTGGATGAAGCACACTCTCCAGCGACTTTAAGTTAGACTTCTGAATACTAAACTTCACGTAGATAACATTAGTTCAATTAATCTTACAAAGAATCCAATATGTCACTCTAGGACCAAACATATAGAAGTCAAACACCATTTCATTCGAGAACATGTGGCCAGCGAGCCATACAACTCGATCGTCGAATCGAAATATAACCTAGCAGACCTATTTACTACACCCCTACCCGAAGCCGAATTTAGTCTATTAAGACGAAAATTGGGCATGTGCGTAATAGAATAAGAACTTGCAAACTATATTTTCTTACTACTATTTCTTATTTTTCATTTTGATGGAACTAGCATAGGACATACCTTAGATATCATGCACCTATAGATTTAAGGAGCCAGTACATCTCACAACACATAGGACTAATGTGTTTGTGTACTTAGCCACGTAGATGGGCGTGAGATGTTAGGACCCTACTCCAGGTTCCAAGATGTAGATCAGCATATGAACCTCAGTATAATATGCAACTAATATTAACCAACTATAATCAGGACTTGTTGATAATATCATTTCAATCAAGTCAAACTAGAGTTGAACATTTAGATGAATTATTTTCACATACTATTTCAAAATCATCATGCTTGGACTTAAGGTTTTCTTAAACCCCCCCCCTTTTTCCTGATTTATGTCAAAAGTGGGAGAAAGAGCCAAATTTAATGGCCAAATTTAGGGTTCAATTTCAATTCTTAACTTTGATTCTGGACTAAGTTAAGGTGGTGTAAGGTTTAGGTTTCAACTCTTCTAATTGAAAACTTTAAAGGCCTAAGTTAAGTAATGCCATTTACATAACTCGTTATCTTTTGTGTTTGGAGTTAAGTAATGCCATTTACTTAACTCATTACCTTTGTGTTTGGAGAACTAAAAGTCTTTTCAAGTACTCACCCTCGGTCAAGGAGGTTTCCTCAAGGAGTACTTGAAGAAAATCCTTACTACTCCAACTTAATCTTCGCTTGTTTCTAATGCACATTATTCTTTATGCTTGCTATTTACTTAACTTTGTATGTGGGTTTGCCATAAATCAAAGGGGAGATTGTTGGTGCAGTGAGGCACCGAAATCGAACCTGTGTTTTGATTATAGCAAAGACACAAAGTTAAGTCTATTTTGTTTTCTCACGAGCTGAATCGAGTGTGCAGAAGATTGATATAGCTGGAGCTGAAGGCTAGCGACACCCGGAGGAAGCCGCGGTGGTCGGGCGATACTCGAGTTACTTCGGAGGGAGCCGAAGGAATCGAGTGGAAGGCCGGAAGCAAAAGCGACACGTAAGTATCGAGGTAAGCTCGTGTGTGCGAGAGTAAGTAAGGTCGTATCCTCTTTACGGGGATGATCTTAAGCGTAGATCCGACCAAAGACATCTCATAGGTGGTCTAGGTCGAGATCGGACGGTCGACGACCATCGAAAGTATGTTTTGTTGAGCTAACTTGACTTGCGCAAGCATCACCGATCGCTTAGAGGACTCGACTGCCGTGTATCAGTCGACTGCCGAAGGTCATCAATCGACTGATGCTGCCATCAGTCGACTGATGATGGCCATCAGTCGACTGATGGTCAATGATCAGATTCGAGGAGTCAAGGCTTATCACTCCACCTCAAAGCGGTTTGGTGTCCATTTGTGATTGGTTGAAGACCCACTCGAAAAGGGGCTCAAAGGCTATAAAAGGAGGGCCAAACCTAGGGTTTTGACAACAATTCTAAGCTTCCAAAAAGTCTCCGCAAAGCTACCGACAACAACGTGCTTCTTCTTCTCCGACGTCTAGGTTTCATTTCCTTTATTTTTGTACGTCGGCTTTAATTTTAGTGTCGTTGCTCATTTACATTCTTCGAAGCTTTTTTATCGTAACGAGGAGAGGGGGAGTGTCCCTCTACCTCAAGTTCTTTTTGTATCGATTAACTCCTACCTCCAACGAGGAGGAGTTTGTTTAGTAATTTGCCCTCCGTACGTGGTCAAGGTCCACTAGGACCTTGGAGTAGTAGCCTTCGGCTACGAACCAAGTAAAACCCTTGTGTTGATTGTCTTTTTTATTTTTACATTTCCGCTGCAATTAATTAATTATCTCTCGAGTTTTAACGAAAGAAAAAGAAAAGGTTTTTCGCTATTCACCCCCCCTCTAGCGAACCGCATCGATCCAACAATTTGTAAAATGCGAAACCCTCCGAAGTCGAGAGTTCTCGAGTCTGAGGGAAGTTAGTAATTTCCCATCGAGCTAGCTCTCGAAAGAGTTATGGGCCTTGGACTAGCAACCTAGTTAGGGTTGTGAACAAAGTAAAATAAAGTGTTATTATTTTCCACTGCATACTCACAATAGTTTTCAAATATTCTAAATTGTTTTAAAAATTAAAATAATTTTTTTAAACTACGAGATTCTCCCCACTCTCTCCGAGAAACATGATCCTATAATAATGATCCGTCATACTAATGCCTTAGCCATTTGGACCCTTATTGCTAATTTTAATGTAGGAAGAGTTTTTGTAGACTCGGACAGTTCAGTGGATATTCTCTATTGGTCATCTTTAGAGTAAATGGCAGTTAATGTTATTGATTTACAACCGGCCGACACCTCTTTATTTTGGTTTTCTAGGCATGAGGCATAGCTAATGGGTCAAATCAAATTACCTTTATCTTTAAGGGAGGATCCGAGGAGAAGAACAACACTTATTAATTTTATAGTTGTTATCATGCCTTCTTCTTATACTTCTATTTTGGGAAGACCTATTTTGAGTAGTTTGCAGGCTGTGGCTTCCCCTTATCATCAGAAAACTAAGTTCCCTGTTGGAAATGAAGTAGGAGAGAGGTTAGGGGTGATCAGTAGCTCTCTTGAAAATGTTATGTAGATTCCATCCGAACGGGTCAAAAGAGGAAAGTTGTTAATAAATCGTTTTAGAAGTTTATTCAGTATGGATATACAGTATGTGTTATTCAGAAGGGGGTGTTGAAGAAATAGGAGAATCTGATAAAGAATCAATTATATTGGATGATAATGTTAGTGAAAGCCCTAGAGTCAATCATGTGATGATTGTTGTATGGAATTTATTGTATCATATTCCTATTTATAAAGGCATTGTTATTATATTTACTTGTATTGGTGTCAAATAACTAAATATAATAATGTCCTTGAGTAGTTGGTTCTTATCTATATCAATCGATTGGTTGAATCGATAATGAGATGATATAGAGAACACTACTCTTAATCATTCCTAGTCAAGTATTAACATTTAGGGACAATGTTAATGCGTAGAGACTAGCATGTAGGTTAACAAGATGACTTAATCTCACAAGTCATGGATATGAGATATCAAGTTGACACATGGCTATACATTAGATAATGTATACTGAATGACCCGCCATGAGAAAGTATCGTGGATCATTATATGAGTGTCATATACTTTCTCATGTGGCTATTAGTATGACTATTAGTCCTTAGACCTGAAGTCACCATGGTTCCCTACATAAGGAGTTGCATACTTTGGCTTCGTCAAATGTCACCCGTAAATGGGTGGACTATAAAGGTGATTACTGGGTATGTGACAAATTATGCGGAGGGATGTGAGTGATGTAGATGGGATCTATCCCGCCTATATGACATGAGAGACATCGTTATTCTTGATAGAGAGAGACCACGAAGTGCATGGCCATGCCCAAATGAGTCAATATGAGATATTGAGCTCATTTGATTAGAGTGAGTCTACTTGGAGTTCAAGATATAGATTGTACCGAGGATGACACGGTCTATGCCTCAATTGGTCAATCTAGATGTCAAGGATAGAGGGGCATTGTCACATATTGTGAGAGTCACAATTAGTAGTCACAAAGGTGATGTTGGAGCTCAACATTCTTGTAACTTGGGTAGCAATGATGTGTTGCTAGATACCGCTCATTGCTTATGTTCCTAAATCGGTTTAGGGGCATTGCCAACATTACAAGAACCTATAGGGTCACACACATAAGGGCAATTAGATGGAGATTAGGTTCATATGATGAACCATGAGGATTAGGTTCATGGGATGAACCAAATTGGATTAAGAGTAATCCAAATTAGACTAAATGAGTTAGACTCAAGTTGATTCAAGTGTTGAATGAGTCTAATTTAGATTTGATTCATCAAATCAATTTAAATTAATGAATAGAGATTCATTAAATTAAAATTGACTTGAATCAAATGGTTGGATTTGATCAACCATAGGAGATAATAGGTCAAGTTTGACTTGACTTGAGAGGGAAGATGAATGGTCAATTTTGACTTGACCAATTGCCATGTCATGGTGACTTGGCATAGGGCCGGCCAATGATGATGCTCCACATCATCATGGACACATCATGGGGTGCCACCTCTTGAGGGAGACCAAGAGCCATTGGCTCTTGGAGTTACATGCATGCATGTAATCCCCTTATAGTGGGTTATGGATGATGTGAAGTTAAGTTGTGTAACTTCATCTTCTTCCTCTTCTCTTTCCTCAAGCTCTCTCTTCCTCATCTAGCCATGAACGTCCAAGGGGTGCTAGCACACTCTAAGGTGTTTTTCTCCACCATTTGTCCGTGTGGATACTTGTAGAGGAGTGTACACTTGACACTCTTGAGTTCCAAAGCTGATTTGACGAGGGGATAAGCGAAGGGCGTCGCTACGAGGGTAATGCTCTCACCTTCTAGATTTCATGAAGATCTAGGGTTTTTATATAAACACATACATGTTTTGTTTTAATACATCTTCTCACGGATCCGTGGCCGGAGCTTCCGAGGTTTCCGCAACGCAAAGCGATGGCTCTGAAAACCCAACAAAGGGTATCGAGCCACGAGAAGCATGTATGTGTTTCGTTTTTTGTAATTTTTGTATTAGATATAAAAATTACAGATTTATATGTTTCTGTAAATTTCCTATTTTTATAGAATTTTTGGGTATTTTTCTCGAAGAATCGAAGCAACGAGTGTTGGGACACTTGTAGGCTTCAACCGTCAAGAAAAACTCTCCGTAACGGCGAGTTTTCGCTTTAGGTTTTTGGGAAAGTGACTTAAGTAGTTGTAAGATCATTGTAGGGATACTCGCAAAGTTTATTTTGCGAGTAGGGGCGCTGCCCCTATCCCCGAAAGGGGCCTTGTCCCGCGATCGTGCCCGGAAATCGCTTAGCGGGACCATTACGGGGAGGTGACTCATAAAATTGAAAAAAAAATAGAAAAAATTATAGAAATTTTCTGTAAAAATACATAATTTAGAATTATGTATAATTCTGTGATTTTCATGGCCCAATAACCCCAATATGATTGGATGTGATGTATTGTAATTCATAATACGGCCTGCGTGCCATTTTGTGGTTGTGCGTGTTGTATAGTGTATGCGACCTGCGCGTCGTACCTCTTCTTTTGATATTCTAGTTGTAAATAGTTTTAGACTCGAATGTAACTCGAGTTTCATATTTTTAATGTACAAAATGGAGCGGTGGAAAGTCCACTTGAAGACGAGGTTACGAGAAGGGTGACGACGACACATGGCGGTCAAAGGAAGCGCATGGAGAAGCCGCTAGCCTTAGGTTGACCTCCGATCTTCTCATTGGCTTGAGAAGATCGTAGTAGGGCCATGACTACATCACATTTAATTATATATATATATATATATATATGTTGATATATATATTTATTTATTTGATTTTGCTTGTATATATGTGATGCATGCTAGTAGAATAATGCTTGTATGTATATGATGCATGCTAGGATAATTTTCTTGTATGTATATGATGCATGCTAGAATAATGATTGTATGTATGTGATGCATGCTAATATAGGATAATAAAGGCCTAAATGCATATAAGATACATATTACGATTAGATTAGATCATAATCGAATCAACTCGAAAATGCCTATCGAGCCTTGATACCCATCACTACCTCGATCATTTGTTGTTGTTGAATCTGCCAAAGCAGGGCAATGCATATTATCTTGGTAGGGTGCGGAGGGACAATCTTGGTCCCTCCTATCACGCTTGGGTTAGAGTAAGCTCAATTAGATTGAGCAAAACTAGTTAACTCAATTGGATCGAGTAGAACTATAGGCATATTCCAATCGTTGGAAAGATAGGGTAAGATCGCATTTACACTAAATCTTGGGCGATTTAGCCAAAGTTAACTCAAGGTCTTTTGTAAATGTGGGTCTTGATCCTATAAACAAGAGTTGCATAGAGATGTAATCGATAATGTGTTACCCACTGATCGTACTAAGTCTTGGGAGATTTAGCCAAAGCTAACTCAAGGCTTAGTATGATGTGGATCTTGTCCCGCAAGAATTATAGCTAGTTTGTATGAATCTAGTAATGTGGTTTGACCACATCCATAACTCGTTTCTACAAAATTCCTATAATTCAGTGGGAGCATCATTTGATTAAAGGCCTAATTAAATGATAAAAGGAATATGATATTAATTCTCTGCATTGTATGTTGTAGATAACTATGTCGACAAACATGAACACTCTCTCTCTGCGTTCTGTCCTTGAGAAGGACAAGCTCAATGGAACAAATTTCTTGGATTGGTACAGGAACCTGAGAATTGTTCTCACCCAAGAAAGAAAGTTGTACGTCCTGGAGCAGCCCATTCCGGAGGCACCTCCTGCCACTGCCTCGCGAGCTAACAAAGATGCTTACAAGAAGCATCAAGATGATGCATTAGATGTGTCATGTCTAATGCTCGCGACCATGAACTCTGATCTTCAGAAGCAACATGAGTTCATGAATGCTTATGATATGGTTGGACATCTTCATCAACTATATCAAGGACAAGCAAGGCATGAGAGATATGAAGTCTCTAAGGCATTGTTTGGGTCTAAAATGCAAGAAGGGACTCCCGTAGGTCAATATGTACTCAAGATGATTGGGTACGTAGAAAACCTACAAAGGTTGAGATTCCCACTTGGCCAAGAGTTGGCCACTGACCTGATCTTGCAATCTTTGCCACAAGCCTTCAATTAATTTATCATAAATTATAATATGAATGAAATTTATAAGTCATCAAATGCTCAAAGATGTTGAGAATCACGAGCTTAACCTTAAGAAGGGAAAACTGGAAAATCACACCATTTTGATGGTGCAGAAGAAGAAAGGCAAGGGCAAGCCTAAAGGTAAGGGAAAGTCCTAAGCCAAGGGCAAAGGCAAAGAACTTAAACCCAAAGGAGGGGTAGCCAAGGAAGGGGCTTGCTTCTACTGCAAGGAAGCAGGACACTGGAAGCGTGAATCGCAAGGCATACCCGAAGATCTTAAGAAGAAGAGAAGTGAGACTTCTACTTCAGGTATAAATATTATAGAAGTCAATCTATCTATTTCTTCATCATGGGTATTAGATACCGGATGTGCATCTCACATTTGTACCAATGTGCAAATGAGAAATAGCAGGGCATTGACAAAGGGCGAGGTGGACCTACGAGTAGGCAATGGAGCAAGAGTTGCTGCTGTTGCTGTAGGAACTTATGATCTATCTTTGCCCTCTGGGCTTGTACTAGAATTAGATGAATGTTGTTATGTGCCTACCTTAACTAAGAACATCATTTCAGTTTATTGTTTGGACAAGAAAGGATTTTCATTTATAATAAAGAACAAATGTTGTTCAGTTTATTTAAATGATATGTTATATTGTAGTGCACCTCTAATGAACGGACTCTACTTTCTAGACTTAGAGAGCCCTATCTATAACATAAGTACCAAAAGGTTCAAGTCAAATGAGTTGAACCAAACCTATCTCTGGCATTGTCGCTTAGGTCACATAAATGAGAGTCGCTTATCTCAGCTCCATAAGGATGGGCTTCTAGACTCATTTGATTTTGAATCATATAAGACATGCGAGTCTGGCCTTTTAGGCAAGATGACCAAGACTCCCTTTATTGGACACAGCGAAAGAGCAACAGACTTGTTAGGACTTATACATAGTGATGTATGTGACCCTTTCAATGTTGCAGCTAGAGGTGGTTACAGGTACTTCATTACATTTACTGATGACTTCAGTAGATATGGTTATGTGTATCTTATGACACATAAATCAGAATCCTTTGAAAAGTTCAAAGAATTCAAGAATGAAGTACAAAACCAGCTGGGCAAGAGTATTAAGATACTTCGATCAGATCGAGGTGGAGAATACCTTAGCCATGAGTTTCGTGACTATCTAGCTGAGTGTGGGATTCTATCCCAACTCACTCCTCCTGGAACACCACAGTGGAATGGTGTATCCGAAAGGATGAATTGTACCCTATTAGATATGGTACGATCTATGATGAGTCACACAGATCTTCCTATATCCTTTTGGGGATATGCTCTAGACACAGCAGCCTTTACCCTTAATCGTGTACCATCCAAGGCTGTGATAAAGACACCATATACGATATGGATAGGGAGAAATCGCAAGATGTCTTTCATGAAGATTTGGGGTTGTGAGGCTTACGTTCGACGTCAAGTCTCAGACAAATTGGGACCCAAATCCGATAGGTGTTATTTTGCTGGATATCCCAAGGATACAAAGGGTTATTTTATTATGTTTGAAAAATTGCTAATGCAATTATCAACTCATAATAAAATTTTTCCTACTTCTATATCATATATAAAATAGAGAAAACCTATTTTTATACGATCTTTCGTAAGTGGCTCTGATACCACTGTAGGGAATATTTATGCAAAATAGCATATGCGCAACGGAAAAATAGGATCCCTTCCAAGTGATCCTTGCAAAAGAAAACCTCGTACAAAAATAAATTTCTCAAAACCTATCTTATAGGAGAATATTACCTTTGTTGCGTGCCCTTATAAATCCCGCTTCTCCTTGGGTTTGTTGGATCTTTTAGCATGTTCAAATATCCGTGCCTCTATATGTATCCACACGAGCAAGCTCTTGTCTCACAAAAGAAACTAGAAGAGCTCTCCTTTACTTCTTGCTAGAGAAGTCCCTAAAGGAGAGGAAGGTAGGGAAAAAGAGAAAGGAAGAAGAAGACCACTCTTCTTGCTACACTCACAAAAGCAACACAACCAAAGCCTCTCACCACCAAGCCCTCTCCAAGACTCAAGCTTCCAACTACTTGGCCGGCCACCCCATGGAGTGTTTTATAGGATTGGAAAAACCTTTCACCTCCTATCACATTCAATGCAATCAATTGCATTGAAAAACAACACTCCTTGTTTGGCCGGCCACATGTGGAGGAAATCCAAAGGTCAAAACCCTTTGTCTCCTTCCACCTCATCAAGCTTAGGTGGCATGCTTATGCGGCATGCTTATGCGGCATGCTTATGTGGCATTCATGCATGTTGAATTAATCTTATTAATTCAATAAGCTTATGTTATCATATTGAATTAATCTCATTAAATCAATAAGGTAACATATTGAATTAATCTTATTAAATCAATTTAGCTTAGGATATCATGATAACATATTTATTTAATCTTATTAAATTAATAAGCTTAGCATATTGAATTAATCTCATTAAATCAATAAGCTAAAATTCTCTTTAAGCTAAAAGTCCAAAAACCATTTTGTACTTAAGCTTATTCCCAAATTATTCTAGTCAAACTAGAATGCACTAATTCTTCTAATCATCATGCTCTTTGTGTGTGACCCTATAGGCTCTCATAACGTTGGCAGTGGATCTAAACTCTTTTAGATACACAAGCAATGAGTGGCATCTAGCAATACATCATTGCTACCCAAGTTACGAAATAAGTCAAGATCCGACTAACCTTTCCGTGACTACTATAATGTATGACTGTGTCCTTCTATCCTTGATATCAGATTGACCAATGAGGCATAGACCGTGTCATCCTCGATCAATCTATGTGTTTCTTGATCCGTGAGTAAACTAACTCAAACAAATGAGCTCGATATCTCATATTGACTCATTCGAGCATGGCCATGCGTTTTAGTAGTTCTACTCAATCAAGGGGCCCACAGATATTACTCCCGTCATATGGGAGGGATAGATCTCATCTACATCACTCACATCCCTCCGCATAATTTATTATATACCCAGTAATCGCCTTTATGGTCCACCCTATTATGGGTGACGTTTAACGATACCAAAGTACATAACTCCTTATGTAGGGAACCGTAGTGACTTCAGGTTTGAGGACTATTCATACCAATAGTCACATGAGAAAGTTTATAACACTCATATGACGATCCATGAAACTTTCTCATGGCGGGTCAGTTCAGTATATATTCTCTAATATATACCCATGTGTCAACTTGATATCATATATCCATGACTTGTGAGATCAAGTCATCAATTGACCTACATGCTAGTCTTTATATATTAATATTGCCCTTGCATATTAATACTTGACTATGAACATTTAGAAAAGTGTTCTCTACAGCCTCTCATAATCAATTCTGCCAATTGATGTGCTGTAGATAAGAACCTACTTTTCTAGGGCATTATTATATTTAATTTACCTGGCACAAGCAAGACGTAAATACAATAACCAATCCTTTGCCCTTATAGAATATGATACAAAATATTCCCTATTCAACCATCACATGATTGGTTCTAGGGCTATAACTAACAATCTCCCACTAGCACTAGTACCAATCACTATAATATCTGATACCTAGTGACCTAGTGTGACCATCATGCTTCCTCTGTGCCAAAGCCTTGGTCAATGGATCTGCGATGTTAGCTTCTGTCGGTACTCTGCATATCCTCACATTTCCTCTATCGATGATCTCTCGAATGAGATGGAAGTGCCGCAGTATGTGTTTGGTCCGCTGATGTGATAGAGGTTCCTTAGCCTGTGCAATAGCCCCATTGTTGTCACAATAGAGGTCTATTGGATCTGCAATGCTAGGAACTACCCCAAGTTCACTGATGAACTTGCGAAGCCAAACAACCTCCTTTGTTGCATCAGACGCAGCAATATACTCGGCTTATGTTGTAGAATCAGCAACTTTGTCCTACTTCGAACTCTTCCAGCTCACAGCTCCACCATTCAGGCAAAACACGTACCCCGATTGCGATCTATAGTCATCCTTGTTTGTTTGGAAGCTTGTATCACTGTAACCCTTTACAGTTAGCTCCTCATTGCCTCCAAATATTAGGAAATATTCTTTCGTTCTTCGTAAGTATTTAAGAATATTTTTGACTGCTATCCAGTGACTTTCACCTGGATCCGACTGGTATCTACTCGTCATGCTCAAAGCATACGAGACGTCAGGATGAGTACAAAGCATGGCGTACATGATAGATCCTATAGAAGATGCATAAGGGATCTTATCCATGTGATCTCTCTCCTCCTTAGAGAGGGACATTGTGTCTTCGAAAGACTCACACCATGTGATAAAGGCAGAAATCCATTCTTGGAATTTTGCATAGCAAAACGATCTAGCACTTTATCAATGTATGTACTCTGACTTAGGCCAAGTAATCTTTTAGATCTATCTCTATAGATCTTGATGCCTAGAATATAGGCAGCTTCACCTAAATCTTTCATCGAGAAACAATTTCATAACCACATCTTCACAGACTGGAGTGAGGGAATATCATTTCCGATGAGAAGTATGTCATCTACATACAAGATAAGAAATACAACTGTGCTCCCACTATTTCTCTTGTAGACACAAGGTTCATCTTCATTCTTGATGAAACCAAACTCCTTGATTTCATCATCGAATCGAAGATTCCAGCTTCGAGAGGCTTGCTTTAGTCCATAAATGGACTTTTGCAGTTTGCATACCTTTCCAGGATGCTTTGGATCTTCAAAACCCTCAAGCTGTGTCATGTACACATCCTCGAGTAGCTTTCCATTCAGAAAAGTGGTTTTGACATCCATTTGCCAGATCTCATAATCATGGTAGGCTGCAATAGCAAGTATAATCCGAATGGATTTAAGCATCGCAACTAGTGAAAAGGTTTCATCATAGTCAATAGCATGAATTTGTTTGAATCCTTTAGACACAAATCTACCTTTATAGGTATGCTTATTACCATCCATGTCAGTCTTTACTTTAAAGACCCACTTAGACCCAATGGGTTTTACCCCTTCAAGTGGATCAACCAAAGTCCATACTTGGTTAGTGTACATGGATTCCATTTCGGATCTCATGGCCTCTAGCCATTTCTCGGAATTTGGGCTCATCATAGCTTCTTGATAGGATGTAGGCTCGTCAAGATCGACAAGCAATACGTCACCGTTATCAGTCAAGAGAAAAGAATATCTCTCAGGTTGATGACGGATCCTATCAGATCTACGAAGAGGTTGGTCTACTTGAACAGGTGTTTGCTCCACAACTCTTTGGGCAACAATTTCCTGATCCACAACACTTTGTGGTGCCTGTTCATTTTCCATCGAAGCCTTAGTGTTATCTCATCTTGAATTTCTTCAAGATGAATTTTACTCCCACTAGTTTTTCTAGAAATAAATTCTCTTTCTAGAAAGACAGCATTTCTGGCAACAAACACCTTGCCAAGTGTGGGATTGTAAAAGTAATATCCCTTAGTTTCCTTGGGATATCCTACAAAATAACACTTATCTGATTTGGGTCCTAGTTTATCTGAGACTTGACGTCTAACATAAGCTTCACAACCCCAAATCTTTATAAAAGACATTTTGGGACTCTTCCCAGTCCATAACGTATATGGTGTCTTTTCTACGGCTTTTGATGGGACGCGATTAAGTGAAAGTGGTCGCCTCTAGAGCTAAACCCCAAAAGGAAGTAGGTAGATCAGTCTGGCTCATCATTGATCGTACCATATCTAATAGAGTACGATTTCTCCTCTCAGATACACCATTCCATTGTGGTGTTCCAGGTGGAGTGAGTTGGGATATTATCCCACACTCAGCCAGGTGATCACGAAACTCTTGACTAAGGTATTCACCACATCGATCTGATCGAAGTAGCTTAATATGCTTACCAAGTTGGTTTTGTACTTCATTCTTGAATTCTTTGAACTTTTCAAAGGATTCTGACTTATGTCTCATAAAATATAAGTAGCCAAATCTACTCATATCATCAGTGAAAGTAATAAAGTACTTATAGGCTTTTCTGGCTTCGACATTGAAAGGGCCACATACATCAGTATGTATGAGTCCTAACAAGTCCGTCGCTCTCTCGCCATGTCCACTAAATGGATTTTTAGTCATCTTTCCTAAAAGACAAGATTCGCATACCTCATATGATTCAAAGTCAAATGAGTCCAATAATCCATCTTTATGGAGTTGGGATATGTGTTTTTTCATTTATGTGACCTAGGTGACAGTGCCAGAGATATGTTTGGTTCAAATTATTCGATTTGAAGCGTTTGGTATTTACGTTATAAATTGGGTTTTCTAAATCTAGAACATAGAGACCATTCATAAGTGGTGCATTACAATAGAACATTTTATTCAAATAAATGGAACAACATTTGTCCTTTATTATAAAAGAAAAGTTTTTCTTGTCTAAACAAGATACAGAAATTATGTTCTTCGTTAATGCAGGTACATAAAAGCACTCCTCTAGTTCTAAGATAAGCCCAGGGCAAAGACAAAGAATATGTTCCTACATACAAAGAAGAACTTTGCGCCATTGCCTTACTGTAGGTCCACTTCGCCTTTGCCATTAGTCTACTATTTCTCACCCCTCGCACATTAGTACAAATGTGAGATGCACATCCCAGATCTAATACCCATGTAGAAGAAATAGATAGATTAACTTCTATAACGTATACCGAGGCGTAAGTCCCACTCTCTTGTTCTTTACTTCTCAAGGTAGACTTCAGCCCGCCTAAAGGTCCAGCCTCACCGAATGGAAACACCCCTTCCTTAGGTACTTTACCTTTACCCTTTGAAGTGGATGAATTGGCCTTGCCTTTGGCTTGGTCTTACCTTGCCTTCGCTACCTTTGCCCTTCTTGACCATTAGTACATTATTAACTTTCTTCTTGAGATTTGCTCATAGCTTCTAACATGCCGAGAATCTCAGCAAAGGCTTATCAATTTCATTCATGTTATAATTCATGACAATTGATTATATGCTTCCTAACGAACGCATTGGTGATAACATCTACAATTCTGGCTCGCTGGAAAACCTAGTCTTTCAAGGTTCTCAACGCATCTAATCATTTTAAGTACGTGAGTTCCTACAGTGTTCCTTCTTGCATCTTGCGAGCAAAAGGGCCTTAGACACTTCAAAACGCTTGTGCCTAGCTTGTCCTTGATATAGTTGTTTCAAATGCTCAACCATATCATAGGCATCCATGTTCTCATGTTGCTTCTGAAGCTCAGAGTTCATGGTGGCAAGTATAAGACATGACACATCTAATGCGCCATCTTGATGCTTCTTTTAAGCATCCTTTTCAGCACGAGTGGCCGCAGGGGCGGGTGTTTCAGGGATAGACTGCTCTAGGACATACAATTTATGTTCTTGCTTGAGGATAATCCTCAAGTTCCTATACCAGTCTAGAAAGTTAGCTCCATTGAGCTTGTCTTTCTCAAGGACAGATCGCAAGTTGAGGGGGTGTGTCGTGTTAGATGACATGGTGATCTACAACATTAAAATGCAAAATTAAGTATCATACCTAAGTCATTTAATTAGGCCTTTAATTAAATGAGGCTCCCACTAAATTCTCATAGCTTTGATATGAGCTAATCATTGATGTAGGCAAACACATTTTGCTTACATCATTAGCTTCTATTTAGCTATAAATTTATATGGGATAAAGATCCACATCATACTTCGTCTTGAGTTAGCTTTGGCTAATCGCCCAAGACGTAGTATGATTAGGTAGGCAATCTTCTGCCAATTACATCTGATATAACTCTTTTAATAGCTTTGGTTAAGTTTAGATTAGTTTAGTGCTTATTTCTAAACCAGCTTCCAGGCCGGGGCGAGGCACAGAGGCCTTCTTTGATATCGAAGCAACGACCACTTTCTAAGACAAAGCTGATGTTCGGAAATCACACAAAAACTAATTTTTAAAACTTATGTTCAAAGCTAATATATGCCTCTACTTTCTTAATTAATTAAGAAAAACTTAATTAAGTCTTAACCAAGTTTGATAGCGGGACATCACGATTGTCCACTCGCACTCTTCCAAGATAAAATGCATTGCTTTGCTTTGGCAAACCCAACAACAAATGATCGAGGAAGTAGTGAGTACCAAACTTTGGTAGGCATATCGTTTTTGACTTATTAAGAAATAAACATAAACATGCATCACATACATATTAGCATACATCACATATAAGCTAAATTAACATGCATCACATACATATTAAACTAAGTGTGTCATGGTCATGGCCCTTATTCTACAATCTTCTCAAGCCAATGAAAAGATTGATTGGTCAACCTAGGGATAGCATCTTCTCCTAAGTGCTTCCTTTTGGTTGTCTTGTGTTGTTGACTTCCTCCTTGTAACGTCATCTTCCAATGGACCCTCCATCTTTATTTTGTATATTACAAAAGGAGAAATACTCGAGTTACATTCGAGTCTAAAACTAATTTTACAACAAGAATTTTAGGAGAAAGGCATGACACACAGGCCGTATTAAGAATTACAACACACACATTCACAAACTATTTGGGACTAGGCCATAACCGTGCACCATGTCAATTTTAACTTTTAAAAGACATCGGATATTTTATTATGTTTGAAAAATTGCTAATGCAATTATCAACTCATAATAAAATTTATCCTACTTCTATATCATATATAAAATAGAGAAAACCTATTTTTATATGATCTTTCGCAAGTGACTCTGATACCACTGTAGGGAATTTTTATGCAAAATAGCATATGCAATCTAAAAAAATAGGATCCTTCCAAGTGATCCTCATGAAAGAAAACCTCGTACAAAAATAAATTTCTCAAAACCTATCTTATAGGAGAATATTACCTTTGTTGCGTGCCCTTATAAATCCCGCTTCTCCTTGGGTTTGTTGGATCTTTTAGCACGTTCAAATGTTCGTGCCTCTATATGTGTCCACACGAGCAAGCTCTTGTCTCACAAAAGAAACTAGAAGAGCTCTCCTTTACTTCTTGCTAGAGAAGTCCCTAATGGAGAGGAAGGTAGGGAAAAAGAGAAAGGAAGAAGAAGACCACTCTTCTTGCTACACTCACAAAAGCCACACAACCAAAGCCTCTCACCACCAAGCTCTCTCCAAGCCTCAAGCTTCCAACTACTTGGCCGGCCACCCCATGGAGTGTTTTATAGGATTGGAAAAACCTTTCACCTCCTATCACATTCAATGCAATCAATTGCATTGAAAAACAATCAACACTCCTTGTTTGGCCGGCCACATGTGGAGGAAATCCAAAGGTCAAAACCCTTTGTCTCCTTCCACCTCATCAAGCTTAGGTGGCATGCTTATGTGGCATGCTTATGTGGCATTCATGCATGTTGAATTAATCTTATTAATTCAATAAGCTTATGTTATCATATTGAATTAATCTCATTAAATCAATAAGGTAACATATTGAATTAATCTTATTAAATCAATTTAGCTTAGGATATCATGATAACATATTTATTTAATCTTATTAAATTAATAAGTTTAGCATATTGAATTAATCTCATTAAATCAATAAGCTGTACCTTTAAGCTTAAAGTCCAAAAACCATTTTGTACTTAAGCTTATTCCCAAATTATTCTAGTCAAACTAGAATGCACTAATTCTTCTAATCATCATGCTCTTTGTGTGTGACCCTATAGGCTCTCATAACGTTGGCAATGGATCTAAACTCTTTTAGATACACAAGCAATGAGTGGCATCTAGCAATACATCATTGCTACCCAAGTTACGAAATAAGTCAAGATCCGACTAACCTTTCCGTGACTACTATAATGTATGACCGTGTCCTTCTATCCTTGATATCAGATTGACCAATGAGGCATAGACCGTGTCATCCTCGATCAATCTATGTGTTTCTTGATCCGTGAGTAAACTAACTCAAACAAATGAGCTCAATATCTCATATTGACTCATTCGAGCATGACCATGCGTTTTAGTAGTTCTACTTAATCAAGGGGCCCACAGATATCACTCCCGTCATATGGGAGGGATAGATCTCATCTACATCACTCACATCCCTCCGCATAATTTGTTATATACCCAGTAATCGCCTTTATGGTGCACCCTGTTACGGGTGACGTTTAACGATACCAAAGTATATAACTCCTTATATAGGGAACCATAGTGACTTCAGGTTTGAGGACTATTCATACCAATAGTCACATGAGAAAGTTTATGACACTCATATGACGATCCATGAAACTTTCTCATGGCGGGTCAGTTTAGTATATATTCTCTAATATATACGCATGTGTCAACTTGATATCATATATCCATGACTTGTGAGATCAAGTCATTAATTGACCTATATGCTAGTCTTTATGTATTAATATTGCCCTTGTATATTAATACTTGACTAGGAACATTTAGGAAAGTGTTCTCTACAGCCTCTCATAATTAATTCTGCCAATTGATGTGCTGTAGATAAGAACCTACTTTTCTAGGGCATTATTATATTTAATTTAGCTGGCACAAGCAAGACGTAAATATAATAACCAATCCTTTGCCTTTATAGAATATGATACAAAATGTTCCCTATTCAACCATCACATGATTGGTTCTAGGGCTATAACTAACATGAACATGAACCACAAAGTGTTGTGGGTGATGAGGTTGTTGCACAAAGAGTTCTGGAACAACCACCTGCTCAGGTAGACCTACCTCTTCGCAGATCTGATAGAGTACGTTGTCAGCCTGAGAGATGTTGGATCTATGCGGTTCGCTAGAGGGGGGGGGGTGAATAGCGAAAGAAAAAAACTTTTTCGAATTCGTTTCAAAAGAAATATATGCAGCGGAAAGATAAGCAAAACAAAAAGTAAAGGAGACAATAGAAACAAGATATTTACTTGGTTCGTAGCCGAAGGCTACTACTCCAAGGCCCTAGTGGTCCTTGACCACGCACGGAGGGCAAATCACTAAACAAACTCCTCCTCGTTGGAGGTAGGAGTTAATCGATACAAAAAAACTTGAGGTAGAGGGACACTCCCCCTCTCCTCGTATACGATAAAAGCTCCGAAAATATAAATGACAAACTGATAACAAAAACTAAGACCGACGTACAATAATAAAGAAAGTTAAACCTAGACGTCGGAATGGAAGGACTTTGTTGTCGTAGAGTTGCAGCGTAACGGAGGCTTTTGAGCACTTAGAATTGTTGATGAAACCCTAGGTTTGGCCCTCCTTTTATAGCCTTTGAGCCCCTTTTCGAGTGGGTCTTCAACCAATCACAAATGGACACCAAACCGCTTTGAGGTGGAGTGATAAGCCTTGACTGATCGATCATTGACCATGATGGCCATCATCAATCGATCGATGGCGATCACCGATTGATAACCTTCGTCTGATCGATACAATGAGTCCTCCAAGCCGGCAATGATCGATGCTTCCGCAAGTCAAAGTTAGCTCAAAAAACATAATTTCGAGGGTCGTCGACCATCCGATCTCGACCTCGACAATCGATAAGATGTCTTTGGTCGGATCTACGCTTAAGATCATCCCCGGAAAGAGGATACGACCTTACTTACTCTCGCACACACGAGCTTACCTCGATACTTACGTGTCGCTTTTGCTTCCGGCCTTCCACTCGATTCCTGCGGCTCCCTCCGAAGTAACTCGAGTATCGCCCGACCACCGCGGGCTTCTCGGTGTCGCTAGCCTTCACTATATCAATCTTCGACACTCGATTCACTCGTGAGAAAACAAAATAGACTTAACTTTTGTGTCTTTGCTATAATCAAAACAGTTCGATTTCGGTGCCTCACTGCACCAACAATCTCCCCTTTTGATATATGGCAAAAACACACAAAGTTAAGGAAATTAAGTGCATGAAAAAGAAAGACAAGAAAAGTAGGAGTAGTAAAAATATTTCTCAAGTTCTCCCTTAGTGGAACCCTCCTCGAGGGTGAGTGAGTACTTTAAAAGACTTTTAGCTCTCCAAACACAAAGATAATGAGTTAAGTAATTGACATTACTTAACTTAGGCTTCTTAGAGTCAAAAATAAGTGCAAGTTAAGTAATCAAAAGTTAAGTCAAAGGTTAATTATTCAAAAGGTTTAACTTTTGATTTCTTAACTTGGGCCTTTAAAGTTTTCAATTCAAGAGTTGAAACCTAAACCTTACTCCCCTTAACTTAGGCCAGAATCAAAGTTTTGTTAAGTTATCAATTTCAAAATTTGAAATTTAACTTTGGCCTTTTCTTGAACCTTAACTTTGGCCTTTTCTCCCCTTTTGACATAAATCAAGGAAAGTGGGGGGTTTAAGAAACCCTAAGTCCAAGCATGATGATTTTAAAAATAGTATGTGAAAATAATTCATCTAAATGTTCAACTCTAGTTTGACTTGATTGAAATGATATTATCAATAAGTCCTGATTAGAGTTGGTTAATATTAGTTGCATATTTATACTCGAGGTTCATATTGACGCTTGATCTACATCTTGGAACTCGAGTAGGGTCCTAACATCTCACGCCCATCTACGTGGCTAAGTACACAAACACATTAGTCCTATGTGTTGTGAGATGTACGCTCTTAAATCTATAGGTGCATGATATCTAAGGTATGTCCTATGCTAGTTCCATCAAAATGTAAGAAATAGTAGTAAGAAAATATAATTTGTAAAGTTCCTATTCTATTACGCACATGCCTAATTTTCGCTCAAGAGACTAAATTCGCCGGGTAGTGGTTTAGTAAATATGTCCGCTAGGTTAGACTTCGAGTCAACATATTCGAAGTTGTATGGAGCCGTTGGCTACATGTTCTCGAATGAAATGGTGTTTTACCTCTATATGCTTTGTCCTAGAGTGACATATAGGGTTCTTAGTTAGATTTATCGAACTTATGTTGTCTATAAAAATTTTAGTTTTGGTGAAGTCCAACCTAAAGTCTCGGAGAGTGTGCTTCATCCAAAGAAGCTGAGTTACACACTCACCCATCGCAACGTATTCGGCTTCGGTGGTAGATAAGGCAACACAATGTTGCTTCCTACTGCACCAACTCACTAGACTCGAGCCGAGTAGTTGACAACAACCACTCGTGCTCTTTCTGTCGAGTTTACTACCGGCATAATCCGAATCGGAGTAGCCGATTAGTTCGAACTCGGTAGATCTAGGATACCAAATACCGACATTAAGTGTACCCTTTAGATATCTAAGGATACGCTTAACTAGGGTTAGGTGAGACTCCTTAGCACAGTTTGAAACTCGGCGCACATACTACATCGCGAATAGGATGTCGTTGACTCAGCTTAAGTATAGAAGACTTCCTATTGCGCCTCCTATAGTACTTTAAGTCAATGGACTTACTTTCTAGGTCTTCCTATGTTAACATTTATCGCCATTGGGGTGTTTATTACCTTAGCGCCTTGCATTCCAAATCTTTTAATTAACTCCTTAGTGTATTTTTGTTGATATAGGTATATACCATCCTTAGTTTGTTTAATTTGTAGACCTAAAAAGAAACTTAATGCTTTACCAAGTTCATTTCGAACTCACTTTCCATGAGCTAAACGAACTCGCTTAGTAGTAAGGCTGAGTTAGAGGTTCCAAAAATTATATCATCTACGTAAATTTGAGCTATGAATATTTCTTTACCTAAGGTTTTTACAAAGAGAGTTGGGTCAATCTAAGCCTTGGTTAAACCTTTGACTTAAGATGGATTGAAAGTCTCTCGTACCAAGCTCGAGGAGCTTGTTTAAGTCCATAGAGAGCTTTCTTAAGTTTTAGAACATGGTCGGGTTTATCTAGATTTTCAACTCGGGGTTGGCTAACATAAACTTCTTCTTTAATGTATCCATTTAGGAATGCCGACTTAACATCCATTTGAAATAGCTTAAATCCTCGATGCGGCATAAGCTAGCAACATTCGAATGGATTCGAGTCTAGCCATCAGGGCATAGGTTTCATCGTAATCTAAGCCTTCGACTTGGCTAAAACCTTTGGCGACTAACCTAGCCTTGTTTCTAACTACTTCACCTTTATCATCAAGCTTATTTCGAAACACCCACCTTGTTCCAATTATCGGTTTGTCTTTAGGTGGTGGTACTAATTCCCACACCTCGTTCCTAGTAAATTGAGCTAGCTCTTCTTGCATTGCAATAATCCAATCGGGATCAAGAAGAGCTTGTTCAATTGATTTGGGTTCTATCTTTGAAATTAAGGAAATTTGACTAAGGTTCCTATAGGATGCTCTAGTTCGAACTCCTAGATTAGGATCTCCTATCACTTGATCGATAGGGTGGTTAGTCTGAATCCTAGATTGGGTTGGGTTTGTGTCACCTAATGCTTGATCAATGTGGTGACTTGGTTGAACACTAGTTTGGTTGGAGTCATCTATCACTTGATCAATAGAGTGACTAGGTTGACTTAGGTTAGGATTAACACTAGACCTGATCTCCGGATCAGAGTAAGGTCTAGTATGAATCGGCTTGCTAATTGGGGTTGCCGGGGGTTTTGTAGGTTCATGTCCTTCATCGAACACTACATTGATAGTCTCCTCGACTCTAAGGGTGTCGTGGTTATATACTCTATAAGCTCTACTTGTAGTCGAGTATCCTAGAAAGATTCCGGTCGTGGTTTTGGATGTAAATTTCCCTGGGTAATCCTTAGTGTTTAGGATATGTACCTTACACCCAAATACCCTAAAGTACTTGATGTTAGGTATTTTATCGTGATAAATCTCGTACGAGGTCTTAAGGTGCCTCTTTACCATAAGGATCCTATTTTGGACATAGCAAGCTGTGCTAACGGCTTCTGCCCAAAACCTATCGGGTAGGTCGTATTCGTTCAACATGGTCCTAGCGGCTTCTTGTAGCGTTCGGTTTTTCCGCTCCACTAGGCCATTTTGCTGAGGGGTCCTAGGGCAGGAGAATTCATGGTGGTATCCGTTTAGGTTACAGAAGTCGGTGAACCTTTGATTTTCGAATTCACCACCATGATCGCTTCTAAGTCTTTTAACCTTAAGGTCTTTTTGATTCTCAATTAATTTGAATAGATTAATTAATTGATCTAGGGTATCATTTTTATGTTTGATGAACCTAACCTGTAAACTCGAGTAGTCGCCAATTATGACTAAGCAATATTGACTTCTATTGAGAGACTTGGCTCCATGTGAATCGAACAAATCCATATGCGTGGAGCTCAAGTACACTTGAGGTTCGTTCTTGGTTAGTTAACTTGTGTTGTGTCCTAGGTTGTTGTCCTTGTTGACAAGCATTACAGATTTTATTAACCAAGTTGTTGAGGTTGGGTAAGCCTCTGACTAAGCCACTCTGACTCATCTTGTGGACGAGTCTTGGGTGTGAGTGACCGAGTCGTCGGTGCCACAACCATGATTCCTCTTGCCGTGTCATAAGACACTTAGTTGAGGAGTTGGTTAAATTGATCGTATAAATGTTGTTATTTCTAGTTCCTTTAAGAATTGTTTTAGAGGTTTCATTGGTATTAATTATGCATTCATTTTCTAGAAATATAACCTTATAGTTATTATCACACAATTGGCTTACACTAAGTAAGTTATATTCAAAATTCTACAAGTAATACATTTTAATAACAAAATTCGTGTTAAGCCCGATATCACCCGATCCGATGATTTTGAGCTTGCTTATTCCCAAAGGCTACCGATCCTTGTCGCTTGAATCGAAGCTTATGAATTTGAGTTGATCCTGGTCATGTGTCGAGAAATCACGTCAACATCCATTGATCCTACACACAAGGTGGTTGGATTGGATGTTAGATTTTGTTAAGAAAATTGGTTGTAAGTTGTTAACCCTAGGTCATCTCACCGGAGTCTATATGATCAAGCATGTTATACTTATGTGTTTTTTGAGATGACTTTCAATTAAGTTGATTGAGTGGATTTAGGTTCAAGTAATTTTATGTTAGATTTGGATTTAACCCTAGGCTTGTCAAGTTTACCTTTCAAGATCATGGCTTCGTGTCGTGGCGAGGCACAGTGGGCCTTCTTTATCGGATCATCGACCACTTCCTTAGACAAAGCCATTTTCAAGAAAATGATGACTTGACTCACCTAAGATTATTTCCTCGAGTCTAACTAGTTATTTTTGAAAAAGAGGCTCCCAGGGCTCAATCTTTTGAAGAATTTTAGTTAGTTATGTTTTGAAAAGAGGCTCCCAGGGCTCAATCTTTTGAAAATTTTAGTTGGTTATGTTTTGTTCTAAGTGAGTTCACAAGTTTTAAAGTACAAACTTTCTAAGTTAAAGCATGCAATTTCTAAGTTAAAGCATAAACATTCTAAGTTAAAACATGCAATTTCTAAGTTAAAGCACAAACATGTTTTATACTGGCTCCCCCTAGACCGTTGAATCGGTTCGGTCTATCCACATAGTGGATTTGGTCATGGGAACCCGATGCGGGTTGGATCCTAGAGTTGAAATCAAAGTTCTTAGGGACCCATGCTTGGACATGTTTCTTATGTCGACTTACAATCGACATATCGACCTATTAGTCGTGTTTGAGTTAAACCCTAGTCGACCTTGTTGTACCTGACCCTTTGAGATCCAAGTAGGAGGTCAAGTCCTTTGGATCCCAGTGAACCTTTCCAAGCGTGTTCCTAAGATCTTGACTTGACTTTTCAGAGAGAGTTCTCAACTTGAGCTTTTCAACTCGAGTTGAGTCCTTCTCTTGAACTCGACTAGTCGAAGAGGTTAGGGAGACCTCGTGTTTGAGGAGTTTAACCTCCTCAACAAGGGTCTCGACCTTGGACTCGGACTTAGCTAACTTCCTAGACAAAAACCTAACCGTATTATGTAAAGTATTAAATAAAGCTCGACTCACCTTAAGGGTATCTTTTGAGCAGGATGCGTGTCAGTGGCTTGACTTGAAGGTAACCGTGGTCAGTCATCCTCGAGTTCGACTCAAGTTGAGTTGGTCTCGTATCGACTCAATCGATTTCGCCATGAAGAGCGTGGTCTTCGTCTTCTTGGATGGCGCTTCTTCCCATGTCGCGTTGAGTGCCTTCTTGTGCTTAGGTGCTTGGTGGTTGAGCTTGGGGCACTCGGACTTGATGTGTCCAAACACTGTTACACTCATAACACCTAATGTTAGAACTTTTAGACTTACCTTGGTTGGGTCGAGTCGTGGTTCGCTTTCGTCCCTTGGCTATCCTTGAGCTAGGTTCATTAGTTGGCCGGTCAACTCAGGTCAACTTCTTCTTGGACTCGTCTTCCTCCTCGGTGGTGGTGGCTTGCTTGCGATTTTCTTCTTCTTTGAACCTGCAAACAAGGCTATACCCTCTCGGGTTCGAGTTGGATTGTTCATGTAATTTGAAATCCGAAAGAGTTCATCTAACCTAATTTTAGAAAGGTCCTTGGAGACCTTATAGGCATCAACCATGGATGCCCATAAGGTAGTCCTCGGAAAGAGTTTAGGACATACCTAATAAGGTCGCGGTTTTCGACCTTTTGCCCGAGTGCGTGTAGGTTGTTGACTATGTCTTGACACGGGCGTGGAGTTGCGTCGCGGACTCGTGTTCTGCATTTTTAGTGTGTACAATTTATTGAATAACAAATCACGTTTACAAACCTTAGCTTGATCGATCCTTCGTGTAACTCGATTAGTTTTGTCCAAAGATCTTTTGCGCTTATGAAGGGCGGCGCGATTTAGCTCCTCCTTGGATAGGCCACATTGGAGGATTTGTGTTGCCTTGGCGTCGGCCCGACTTGTCGTTTGTTGTTACGGTCCATTGATCATAATCCAAGGAGTCACCCACTTCATTGGTCGGAAGTGTGAAACCGTTTGAATTATGATCCACATCTCAATTTGGGTTTTGAGAAAGCATTCCATCCGACCTTTCCGATGCGGAAATCATCTCCGTTGTAAAGCGGAGGTCGGACGATGCTAAAACCTCGAGATGGGCCATTAGAACAAAAAACAAGGAGACTAAAATGAAAACCTAGCAACAACAAAAACACGAAAGTACCAAGACTTGCGTCTTGGATTAGTAGTGTGGGAAATAGAAAGAAATAAGCGAAAAATAGAAAGTTAAGCAAAGAAATAAGAAACCAAATAAAAGTAAGTACTCACAACCTTGATGTCCCGAAGGATACTAAACGTCATTTTTGAGGATGAAAACAGCTTGTTACGGGGTAAACCCCGTAAGAAGTGTAGATCTCTGCGAGAGCTTCGATTTGGTAGGTAGACCGTGTCGTGGGTCAACTTATGCGAAAGTTATGCCCGTTTGACCGTCGGCTACTCCAAAAGCGAATACTTGCAAAACAAAATCAAGCGAAGAGTACCAAGACTTCGTCTTGGATTAGTAGTGGAGAAAAATTTGAACAAACGAAAACTAAATCTGTAAAAAATGTTAGATTGGAGGTTTCACCAAATCTAAGCGCCCCCGGCTCTGATACCAATTGTTGGATCTATGCGGTTCGCTAGAGGGGGGGGTGAATAGCGAAAGAAAAAAACTTTTTCGAATTCGTTTCAAAAGAAATATATGCAGCGGAAAGATAAGCAAAACAAAAAGTAAAGGAGACAATAGAAACAAGATATTTACTTGGTTCGTGGCAGAAACTACTACTCCAAGGCCCTAGTGGTCCTTGACCACGCACGGAGGGCAAATCACTAAACAAACTCCTCCTCGTTGGAGGTAGGAGTTAATCGATACAAAAACTTGAGGTAGAGGACACTCCCCTCTCCTCGTATACGATAAAAGCTCAAAATATAAATGACAAACTGATAACAAAACTAAGACCGTACGATAATAAAGAAAGTTAAACCTAGGCGTCGGAATGGAAGGACTTCGTTGTCGTGAGTTGCAATGCAGAACGGAGGCTTTTGAGCACTTAGAATTGTTGATGAAACCCTAGGTTTGGCCCTCCTTTTATAGCCTTTGAGCCTTTTGAGTGGGTCTTCAACCAATCACAAATGGACACCAAACCGCTTTGAGGTGGAGTGATAAGCCTTGACTCCTCGAATCGATCATTGACCATCGGTCGTGATGGCCATCATCGATCGGTGATGGCCATCGATCGATTGATAACCTCGATCGGCGATGATGGCGGTCGAGTCCTCCAAGTAGCGGATCGTGATGCTTCTTGCAAGTCAAAGTTAGCTCAATAAAAACATAATTTCGATGGTCGTCGACCATCCGATCTCGACCTAGACCATCTATAAGATGTCTTTGGTCGGATCTCGCTTAAGATCATCCCGTAAAGAGGATACGACCTTACTTACTCTCGCACACGAGCTTACCTCGATACTTACGTGTTGCTTTTGCTTCGGCCTTCCACTCGATTCCTTGGCTCCCTCGAAGTAACTCGAGTATCGCGACCACCGCGGCTTCCTCCGGGTGTCGCTAGCCTTCACTCAGCTATATCAATCTTCTGCACACTCGATTCAGCTCGTGAGAAAACAAAATAGACTTAACTTTTGTGTCTTTGCTATAATCAAAACACAGGTTCGATTTCGGTGCCTCACTGCACCAACAAGAGATACTTATTTCTCTTGTCTGACCATGATGACGTTATGCTCATTGAGAATGAGCCTACCTCCTATCGTACGTGATGAGCCCAGATTGAAATGGCTAGAGCCATGAGATCGAGATGGAATCCATGTACACCAACCAAGTATGGACTTTGGTTGATCCACGAAGGGTTAAACCCATTGGGTGTAAGTGGGTCTTTGGAGAAAGGCGGCATGGATGGACTTACGCATACCTATAAGGGCGATTGGTGGCTAAAGGTTTCAAGCAAATTCATGGTATTGACTATGATGAAACCTTTTCTCGATGGCGATGTTTAAGTCCATTCGGATCTTGCTTGCTATTTGCGATACCACGATTATGAGATCTGGCAGATGAATGTCAAAATCACATTTCTGAATGGAAACTTACTCGAGGATGTGTACATGACACAACCTGAGGGTTTTGTATATCCACAGCATACTAGGAAAGTATGAAAGCTGCAAAGGTCCATTTATGGGTTAATGCAAGCTTCTCGAAGCTGGAATCTTTGATTCGATGATGCGATCAAACAGTTTGATTTCATCAAGAATGAAGATGAACCCTGTGTCTATAAGAGGGTTAATGGGAATACAGTTGTCTTCCTTGTATTGTATGTGGATGACATACTACTCATTGGGAATGACATCCCTTCGCTACAGTCTGTGAAGACTTGGCTAGGGACGTGCTTCTCAATGAAGAACTTAGGTGAAGTAGCCTATATTCTAGGCATCAAGATCTATAGAGATAGATCTAAGAGATTGCTTGGCCTAAGTCAGAGTACATACATTGACACGGTATTACTACGGTTTGCCATGCAGAATTCCAAGAAGGGACTTCTGCCGATGTCATATGGTGTGAGTCTTTCGAAGACTCAAAGTCCCTCTTCTAGAGAGGAGAGAGACCGCATGGATAAGATCTCATACGCATTTGCTATAGGATCTATCATGTACGCCATGCTGTGTACTCGTCCTGATGTCTCGTATGCTTTGAGCATGACGAGTAGATACCAGTCAGATCCAGGTGAGCGTCACTGGATAGCAGTCAAGAATATTCTTAAGTACTTGAGAAGGACTAAAGAATATTTCTTGATATTTGGAGGCGATGAGGAGCTAGCTATAAAGGGTTACAGTGATGCCAGCTTCCAAACTGACCAGGATGATTATAGATCGCAGTCAGGGTTCGTATTTTGCTTGAATGGTGGCGCTGTGAGCTAGAAGAGTTCTAAGCAGGACACAGTTGCTGATTCTACAACAAGAGGCCGAGTATATCGGTGCTTCCATCTCATTCGAGAGATTATTGATAAAGGAGATGTGAAGATTTGCAGAGTACCCACAGAGGCTAACATCGCAGATCCCTTGACCAAGGCTATGACACAGAAAAAACATGATGGTCACACTAGGTCATTGGGTATTAGATACTATGGTGATTGGCACTAGTGCTAGTGGGAGATTGTTAGTGAAAGCCCTAGAGCCAATCATGTGATGATTGTTGTATGGACTTTATTGTATCATATTCCTATTTATAAAGGCATTGTTATTATATTTACTTGTATTGGTGCCAAATAACTAAATATAATAACGTCCTTGAGTAGTTGGTTCTTATCTATATCAATCGATTGGTTGAATCGATAATGAGATGATATAGAGAACACTACTCTTAATCATTCCTAGTCAAGTATTAACATTTAGGGACAATGTTAATGCATAGAGACTAGCATGTAGGTCAACACGATGACTTGATCTCACAAGTCATGGATATGAGATATCAAGTTGACACATGGGTATACATTAGAGAATGTATACTGAATGACCCGCCATGAGAAAGTATCGTGGATCGTTATATGAGTGTCATATACTTTCTCATGTGGCTATTAGTATGACTATTAGTCCTTAGACCTGAAGTCACCATGGTTCCCTACATAAGGAGTTGCATACTTTGGCTTCGTCAAACGTCACCCGTAAATGGGTGGACTATAAAGGTGATTACTGGGTATGTGACAAATTATGCGGAGGGATGTGAGTGATGTAGATGAGATCTATCTCTCCTATATGACGGGAGAGACATCGTTATTCTTGATAGAGTGAGACCACGAAGTGCATGGCCATGCCCAAATGAGTCAATATGAGATATTGAGCTCATTTGATTAGAGTGAGTCTACTTGGAGTTCAAGATATAGATTGTACCGAGGATGACACGGTCTATGCCTCAATTGGTCAATCTAGATGTCAAGGATAGGGAGACATTGTCACATATTGTGAGAGTCACAATTAGTAGTCACAAAGGTGATGTTGGAGCTCAACATTCTTGTAACTTGGGTAGCAATGATGTGTTGCTAGATACCGCTCATTGCTTATGTTCCTAAATCAGTTTAGGGACATTGCCAACGTTACAAGAACCTATATGGTCACACACATAAGGGCAATTAGATGGAGATTAGGTTCATATGATGAACCATGAGGATTAGGTTCATGGGATGAACCAAATTGGATTAAGAGAAATCCAAATTAGACTAATTGATTTAGACTCAAGTTGATTCAAGTGTTGAATGAGTCTAATTTAGATTTGATTCATCAAATCAATTTAAATTAATGAATAGAGATTCATTAAATTAAAATTGACTTGAATCAAATGGTTGGATTTTATCAACCATAGGAGTAATAGGTCACGTTTGACTTTACTTGAGAGGGAAGATGAATGGTCAATTTTGACTTGACCAATTGCCATGTCATGGTGACTTGGCATGGGGCCGACCAATGATGATGCTCCACATCATCATGGACACATCATGGGGTTCCACCTCTTGAGGGAGACCAAGAGCCATTGGCTCTTGGAGTTACATGCATGCATGTAACCCCCTTATAGTGGGTTATGGATGATGTGAAGTTAAGTTGTGTAACTTCATCTTCTTCCTCTTCTCTTCCCTCAAGCTCTCTCTTCCTCATCTAGCCATGAACATCCAAGGGGTGCTAGCACACTCTAAGGTGTTTTTCTCCACCATTTGTCCGTGTGGATACTTGTAGAGGAGTGTACACTTGACACTCTTGAGTTCCGACAAAGCGTTTGGACGAGCGGGATAAGCGAAGGGCATCGCTATGAGTGTAATGCTCTCACCTTCTAGATCTAAGGTAGATCTAGGTTTACTTAAGAACATACATGTTTTTATTTTTATATACCTTTGCACGGATCCGTGGCCGGGCTTCCGAGGTTTCCGCAACGCAAAAAGCGGTTTTTGCGGCTCGGAAAGTCCAACAGATAAATGTACTGAACATGTTACATTTATAACCCGAGACCTTCCTCTACAGCTTAAAGATGATTTAATACAATGCCTTATTAAAATATTGATATTTTTGCATGGTCACCACAAGACTTATCAGGAATTGATCCTACTATTATGGAGCATAAACTGTATATTCTAGCTATTGTATCTCCTATAAAACAGAAACGTTGACACTTTAGAGTTGTGAATGATTCTATTATTAAGCAGGAAGTTTGTAAGTTGTTGAAAGCAGGACATATCAGAGAAATACAATATCCGACCTAGCTATCTAATGTAGTGTTGATACCTAAGCCTTCGGGAAAATGAAGGATGTGTGTATAAGGCTTGTCCCAAAGATTGTTATCCTCTGCCTCGCATTGATCAATTGGTAGATTCCACTGTAGGGCACTAATTTATCTCAATGATGGATGCTTATCAAGGGTACCATCAGATACCATTAGCTTTGGAGGATCAGAATAAAGTTAGCTTTATTACTGAAGAAGGGACTTTCTGCTATGTGGTTATGCCCTTCAGGTTAAAGAATGTTGGGGCTACTTATCAGAGGTTAATGGATAAAATTTTTGAGAAGTAGTTGGGAAGGAATGTAGAAGTTGTTGGGAATAGTCATGCTAGCTCGGAGGCTCATTGGCTCCCATGTCCCTGGATTAAAATTTTCACTAATGAAAACTAATCCGGATGGGATGAGTTTCCTAAGCACAACCAATTCGTCGTCGTGCTAACGACTTGAGCGATCGCTTGAACAAACTAGTTGTTCAAGCAACCAAACTCTTATAGTCAATTGGCCGCGGAAGAGACGACGGACGGATCGCCGGTTTTTGTGTTTATCTTCGGGGTCCATGATTATACAAATACATACAAATGTAAACTAGTATAATCAACACATACTAACATAAAGAACATAAGCTAGCATATCAATAAGAACATGCAAAGATCAATAATAAAAGTTATAAAACTTTTATACCTCTTGATCTTCTATCGTATGTCCTAACCTCCTTGTAGACTTCGTGTGGGCGAAGATCCTCCACAAGTTGAAGCTTCCT
The DNA here is from genome assembly GCA_025175895.1 of Wurfbainia villosa. Classification (NCBI taxonomy): domain Eukaryota; kingdom Viridiplantae; phylum Streptophyta; class Magnoliopsida; order Zingiberales; family Zingiberaceae; genus Wurfbainia; species Wurfbainia villosa. The sequence continues at coordinate 31,611,444 of CM045996.1, forward strand.
AGATCTTCTTCAATCCAAGAAAGAAGAACTCTCCTTCCCTTTCTTGCTTGAGCCAACCACCAATCCACAAAGGATTGATGCCGCCGGCCCCAAGAATAGAGAGAACTAAATGGAAACCACCAAGGAACCAAACTAGGGACAAACCCTAGCTTTTAGTGTCGCCGGCCAAGATGTAGTGAAGAGGAGAAAGGGAATATGTTGGGCGCCGGTCAAGGTGGAGGGAATAGAGGAAGGAGCCGGCCACACCCTAGGAAGAAGAAGAGCTCCTCTCCTATAGTTGCCGCCCACCTTCTTGCAAACCCTAGCCGCCCAACCATAGGAGCCAAACCCTAATTAGGGTTTCCTCCTTAGGCTTTCTTGCCGCCCAACCAAGGTGGAAAGAATAGATCTAGGAACCGGCCACCTTCTAGGAAGAAGAAGAGATCCTCCACAAGTTGCCGCCCACTCTTCCTTCCAAACCTTGCCACCCAACCAAAGGAGCCAAACCCTAATCAAATTAGGGTTTCCTCCTTAGGGTTTCTTGCCACCCAAGCAATGCTAGGCGAAACTCTAATCTCCTTAGCATCCATCATCATCTTGCCGCCCAACCCATTCTCCCATATATATAGAGTTAGGTTTAGGCCTTGGTTTAATCTCCACCGTCAGTTTTAGGGTTTTAATCTCAACCGTCGGATCTAGATATTTAATCTCAACCGTCAATTCTAGGGTTTTAATCCCAACCATCGGATCTAGAGTTTTAATCTCAACCATCGATTCTAGGGTTTTAATCCCAACCGTCGGATCTAGAGATTTAATCTCCACCGTCGGTTTTAGGGATTTAATCCCAACCGTCGGATCTAGATATTTGTTTTCCATCATTTGATCTAGACTTCATGAGGTTTATATTAGGCTACGATAGGGACCATGAGGAGGAGTTGGATCTTTGCCACCTGATGGATCGGAACCACACAAACTTGATCCATCAATGATGTTCCATTCCACTAGAGGATCATCATTGAACTACCTCACCAACCCCCATAAATTAATATGGGCTTCATATATTATTTGTATATCCATCTCCCCATGTTTAAGATATCGAATGTCCATCAATTAATTAATTTACTAACCATCAATTAATTAACATCTAATTCCTCGAGTAGTACCACTCAACCTTATCATCATGTTGACTAAGTCAACCTGCAGGGTTTACATGATGAACCTTATGAGCTCCTCAAGGGGACATCATCAACCTAATATATAGGACACGGTTTCCTCCTATAATCAATGGCACACCATGAAAATAATATCATTTCCCAACTTACCGGGCATATTGATTTAATCCATAGAAATCTCACCCTCTGGTAAATCAAAGAAATAAATACTAAGTACATGTGCCCGTTATTATATCGGGATTAAGAGCATGTACAACATAATATCCGAGGTCTGATTCAATTATGTAGTTAGCAATAAATTGAATCACCTCTATGTCGGTCCTGCTCAATACACCTAAGTGTACTAGTGTAACTCTATGTTCAAGAAAAAACAATACCAAGCTACACTACAACCATGCCAATGGTTTGTCCAAAACCATCTTGGTTGTGAGCCTCTACTTATATTCTACAAGGGACTGATAACATGATCTTCGTACACACAAAGCACCATGTTATCTACAATGTAAAATATTAGACAATATGCACACATATAATAAATATAAAGTGCAAACAATGATCATGTGATTCTTATTTCAAAATAAAAATGTTCATACAAAAAGAGCTAGACTTTCAATATACATTCCAACAGAAGTGTATGTAGATGATATCTTAGTTAAAACTTTGAATCCCGAGTAGTTAATATCTGATTTAGAGGAAACTTTTGGCACTTTGCGCAAGTATAGAATGAAGTTAAATCTAGAAAAGTGTGTATTTGGGGTAACCTAGGATCGTTTCTTGGTATATGTTATTACTGAGCAGGGTATAAAAGCTAATCCTATTAAAATTGATGCTATTCAACAGATGCAACCCCCAAAAAATTTGAGGGAGGTATAGCAGTTGTTGGGCAGAATTACTACTTTATCTCGATTTCTATCCTGATCGACAGATAGAAGTCTTCCTTTCTTTAAAATTTTAAAGAGAGCTACTCAATTTCAATGGGATGAGCACTGTGATAAAGCTTTTCAATCTTTGAAAGAATACTTAACTGAGCCACCTTTTTTTACCTAAGCCATAGCCTGGTGAAATGTTATGGATATCTTTAGCTCTTTCTGAAGTTGTTGTGAGCTCAGTGTTAGTCCGACAGAATAAGGAACAACATAATCCAATTTACTATATTAGTTATTTATCGAAGGGGCCTGAAGTCCGTTATACTAATTTGGAAAAGTTAACTTGGGGATTGGTTTTGACTGCTCACACACCCTCGGTGGTACTGACTGATACTCCTCTGGGCAGAATACTTACTCATCCAAAGGCCACGGGAAAGCTTATTAAGTACGCAATTGAACTTAGTGAATAAGACATTACTTATCAGCCTCACACCTCTATTAAAGCTCAAGAATTAGTTGATTTTCTAGTAGAGACTATGCATAAGGTGGAGTCTGAGTCGTGGATAATATATGCAGATGGGTCTTCTAAAAAGGAAGGTTGTGGAGTGTGGGTAATTCTGATTTCACCGCAAGGAGAAGAGGTTAAATTGGCAATTAGATTGCATTTCAGGGCCTCAAATAATAAAGTTGAATATGAATCTCTACTTATAGCTTTACAAGTTGCTAAGAATATAGGAGCCGAGTAGGTGACAGTACATATGGATTCTCAATTAGTAGTGCAATAGACTGAGGGAGTATTTGAAGTTAAGGATAATTAGTATAGAAGTTATTGCGAGTTAGAAGAGAAAGCTAAGGGAAATTTCTCAGAAGTTTTGATAAAAAAGATTACTAGAATGGAAAATCAGAAAGTTGATGAATTGGCTCAGTTGTCTAGTTCTTTGAGGAATTGGAGTACTCGTGAAGTGATTGCACAAATTGAATTACTTCCCCAGGGAGAAAGATCAAGAGAATTAATAGACGATGATTAGAGAAAGGAACTAGTCTCATTCTTTCAAGATAAGAAGATGCCAAGTGACTCTATGAGGGCTCGATAATTTAAATAACAGGTGGTTCATTTTTGTACGATAAAGAGAATTCTATATAAAAGAACTTGTGTCGAACCTTTTATTGCACTGTTTAGGAAAAGCAGAAGCAAGCTATGTTCTGAAAGAAGTGCATAAAGGAGCTTGTGGGAGTCACATAAGGGGTTGAGCATTGGCTCTCGAAAGGTATTACTAGCTGGATATTTTTTGCCTACTTTGATAAAAGATTCTATACAGTTAGTTCAGCAGTGTGAAAGTTGTCAAAGGCATTATAATTGGCAACATCAACTAGCCAAGTATATGAAGGCAGAAGTATCAGCTTATCCTTTTGATCAATGGGTATGGATATAGTAGGACAATTTTTGGTCGGGACAAGTCAAAGGAAGTACTTTCTAGTAGCCATTGACTATTTTTCTAAGTGGGTAGAGGCTAAGCCCTTGGCTCGTATTACAGAGTAGATGGTATTGAAATTTTATAGAAAAATATTGTGTGTCATTTTGGAATTCCTAGGAGGCTGATATCTGATAATGGTTGACAATTTCAGGGTAAAAAGTTAGCAAAATGGTGTCAAGACTTTAAGATTGAGCAAGTATTTACATCAGTGGTGAAGGTTTTGCCCGGAAGCTCTGATACCAATTGAAGGGATTTCCCTTGTCGAGTCCATGAGGGGAAACTTCGCTTCCCCTTCGCCTCGGTTGCTTGACCATGGTGATCCCTTTGATGTCCCCAGATTAAAAATTTAATCCTAGACAAAAGGGATTCCCAAAGCAACCAAGTCATCGTCGTGCTATTCGTTTAGAGAGGTCACTTGAACAAACTAGTTGTTCAAGCGACCATTCTCTATTCTACGAGTAGCCGCAGAATAGACGATGTCCGGATCGCCGGTTTTTGTGTTTATACTCGGGATCCAAGTATTATTTAGCCTATTTACAGAAATATAACATGCTTATATTTTGAAAACAAACACAAGCAATGAATAAAAGAGATAGAAGAATAGTTATACCTCTTAGTCTTCTAATGTATGACCCTCCTCCTTTTGGATGTCGTGTGGGCGACGATCCACCAAAAGTCGAAGCTCCTAGATCGCAAAACTTCCTTCCTTGCTTTTCCCAAGCAAGAGGAAGAAGAGAAACAATGTTTTTCTCCTTCAAAAACTCAACAAACAAAGAACTATAGAAGTTCTTGCCGTCGGCCAACTAGAAGGAGAAGAAGATGATGGAAAACTACCAAGACACCAAGGGAAACCCTATATCTTGTTTCCACCACCTTAGGAGAAGAGAGGGGAGTGTTTTGGGTGCTGGCCAAGGGCTGGGAAGGGCTGGAATAGCTTCTGGACATTGGCCACAAGGCAAGAAAGAAGAAGGAAAACTTGCCTTATTTGGTGCCACCCTTGCTTCCAAACCCTAACCCTAATTCCAATCCTATCTCAACTAGGATTGCCCTATTCTTGCCGCCCAAGCCTTGCTCCCTCTCTATGATTATGTTCACGCCAACCCCATGCCACCTTTTATAGAGTTTGGGGATAAGCCATGAATTAATCTCCTCCATTGGTTCTAGGGATTTAATCTCAACCGTCGGATCTAGAGATTTAATCTCAACCGTCGGATCTTAGAGATTTAATCTCTACCAATGGATCTTAGTGTTTTGTTTCTATCCATTGGATCTAAGCATCTTGAGGTGTTAATGGGATACATTAGGGACCATGTGGAGGAGTTGGGTCTTGGCCACCCATGGATCAAGCCCACATAAAGTCTGATCCACTAATGATGATCCAATCCACTAAAGGTCCATCATTGATCTACCTCACCAACCCCCATATGACAATATGGGCTCCATATATTATTTGTACATTTTCTCCCCGTGTTTAAGATCTCGAATGTCCGTCGATTAATTAATTTACTAACCATTAATTAATCAACATGTAACTCCTTGAGTAGTACCACTCAACCTTTTCATCATGCCGGACCAAGTCCACCTGCAAGGTTTACATGATGAACCTTATGAGCTCCTCAAGGGGACATCATCATCCTAATATATAGGACACGGTTTCCTCCTATAATCAACGGCACACCATATAAATAATATCATCTCCCAACTTACCGAGTCTATCGATTTAATCTATAAATCTCGCCCATTGGTAAATCAAAGAGATGAGTACCAAGTATATGTGCCCGTTATTATATCGGGATTAAGAGCATGTACTAAATAATATCTGAGGTCCGATTCGATTATGTAGTCAGCAATAAATCGAATCACCTCTGTGTCGGTCTTGTTCAATACACACAAAGTGCACTAGTGTGATTCTATGGTCAAGACAAACCAATACCAAATCACACTACAACCATTCCGATGGTTTGTCCAAAGTCATCTCGGTTGTGAGCCTTTACTTATACTTTACAAGGAGCCGATAACAAGATCTCCCGTGTGACACCACACACCATGTTATCTACAATGTAACGTATTAGACAATATTGCATAACCATAAAAATATGCAAACAATGATCATGTGATTCTTATTTCAAAATAAAGATGTTCATACAAAAGATAGACTTTTCAGTATACATCCCTACAATCTCCCACTTATACTAAAAGACTATGCTGTCCTCATACTGCCATACATCTGATTCCCCTTCCCTCCACATGCCTATCAAAGCTCTCGCTAGAAGGGCCTTAGTGAAAGGGTCTACCAAGTCATCCTCTGATGCAATCTAGGCGACAGCAACTTCTACCTCCTTTACGATTTCTCGTATCAGGTGGTACTTGCACTCTATGTGTTTACTAGCCTTATGGGCTTGTGGTTCCTTCGAGTTATTATCACAATTAATTGTGATAGTTCTGGGCAAACCAGGAATCACATCCAAGTCCATCAGGAAGTTCCTGAGCCACTCAGCTTCCTTGGCTGCCTCATAGGCTGCCACATACTCAGCTTCCATGGTGGAGTCCACCACGCATTTCTGCTGGACACTCCTCCATACAATGGTTTCACTTCCCAAAGTAAACACAAAACCTGAGGTAGACTTACTGTTATCCCTATCTGATTGGAAGTCGCAATCCATGCAACCCACAGGGAGTAATTAGTCTGCCCGGTAAACTAGCATATAATCCCTAGTCCTTCTCAGGCACTACAATATATGCTTTACCGCAGTCCAATGTCCCTGTCCTGGATTACTCTGATATCTGCTGACCATGCCCACAGCAAAGCAGATATTGGGTCTCGTACATAGCATCGCATACATGAGGCTTCCTACTGCTGAAGCATAAGGAACCGCCTTCATCTCCTCTATCTCCTTAGATGATCTAGGCCACATCTCCTTAGATAAAGGAACTCCATGCCCGAAAGGTAGAAAACCCTTCTTGGAGTTCTGCATGCTAAAATGATCCAAAATTGTGTCTATGTATGAAGCTTGGAATAAGCACAACATCTTTTTCCTGCGGTCCCTTATAACCTTGATCCCAAGGATGTGTTCCGCTTCTCCTAAGTCCTTCATATCAAACTATTTGGACAACCATACCTTTATGTTCGATAACACTTCGATGTTGTCGCCAACCACCAAAATGTCGTCTACGTATAGTACAAGAAATACCACTACGTTTCCGTCACATCTCTTGTATACACAAGACTCATCCGGACTTTGAATAAATCCATAAGACTGGATCACTTCATCAAACCGAATGTTCCAAGATCTCGAAGCTTGCTTCAATCCATAAATGGACCGATTAAGCTTACATACAAGATGCTCTTTGCCCTTAGCAATGAATCCCTCTGTTTGCTTCATATAGATGTTTTCCTCAAGACTTCCATTAAGGAAAGTTGTCTTGACATCCACCTACCGCACCTCATAATCCATATGGGCTGCTATGCAAAAGAGCTCCCAGTCCTGACTTGAATCCATAGATTCAATCTCAGTATTCATTGCACTTTGCCAAGATGTTGTATCTATATCTTGGATTGCCTCGTCATATGTCTAGGGATGAGGTTCATATTTGCCAGGGACTAAATCAGAAGATTCACCCAAGAACATGAATCTAAAAGGTTGTCTCACAACCCTCCCACTACGACGAGGTATCGCAGGTATCCTCCTGTGACACGCTGCAGCTGACACGTGGTACATCCTCTTGTACCGGTGGTACTAAAGAAGTGACTTCCCCTTTTAACTCCTCCAGAACAATTTTACTCTTGGGCTTGTGGCTCATCACATAGTCTTCCTCTAGAAATCTGGCGTTCGTGTTAACGATCACTCTCTGATCTCTAGGACTATAAAACAAGTCAGAATAACTCATCATTGATCTAATCATCTCCATAAGAGTCCTATTCCTTCGCTCTGCTACACCGTTCTGCTGGGGTGTGCCAGGTGCAGACAATTGGGATTGAATCCCAGCCTCTGATAAGTAATTCCTAAACTCTCCCAAGAGGTATTCACAACTACGATCAGATCGTAGTGTCATCTTGAATAATTGTCTATGAAAAAGACAAAATATTCAAAACTACCTCTTGCCAGGATAGACATAGGACCATACGAATCAGAATGAACCAATTCCAACACATCTTTGGATCTATACCCCCTTGCCTTGAAAAAGCCTCTTGGTCATCTTACCCTCCAAGCAAGATTCGTAGGTTGGGAGATCCTCCACCACTAATGAACCCAAAGGTCCATCAGCTATCAACCTTTGAATTCTGCTTAGGTTAATGTGACCAAGCCTAAGAAGCCAAAGATATGTTTGGTTCATCTTCGAAGGTTCTTTTCTCTTATTGGAATTAGAAGATGAGTTATTAACTTCAATTTGCATCGTGGGAGGTTTTGGTTCAAATTTCCTTTCAATGTACCTGAATAGATATTCTCCCTATTCCTTTTTATAACAACTCTGTCATTAAAAGAAATAGAATATCCATCCATAATAATTTAGAAACTGAAACTAAATTCTTTCTAAATAAAGGTACATAAAGGGAATTTTCCATAACCAAAGTTTTATTATTTTCAAGAGATAAATAAAACTTCTCCCACTGCAATAGCTGCCACCTTCATGGCATTGCCCAAGTAAATGGTAATATTCCCTTTAGCTAGTCGTCGGGTTTCCTGGAACCCCTGCAAACTATTGCAGACATGATTAGTTGCTCTCGTATCTACACACCAGGTGCCAGTAGATAACACCGCTAACCATGTTTCAACGACTAGACCAAAGGATATACTTTTGTTCTTGCTTCGAATTGGGATAATCCTTCTTCTTATGTCCAGTCTGCTTGCAAGTGAAGTACTTGCCTTTCGGCTTTTTCACTCCTCCCTGAGATCCTCCCACCACCTTTGCTCCATCTTGTTTCTCCTTCTTCTAGCCTTTCGGCTTAGAAGTAGAAACCTTTTTGAGCAACCATGGCTTGAGGACACTCTTTGAAGAGTGTATACTTGTACTTCTTAGCAAATAAGACAATATCTAGATTCTTTCCAATCAACATTATTTGGGAACAGTAAGTTTATTTCCTTTAGTATCATAACAAGTGGACTGAAAGTCATTTTGAAAATCCTAAGAATCACATAGATCATTACTTTAGATTTCAAAAAATTATTGACTCCTCAAACAATAAATTTTGATATCAACCAACACCTCAACACACCGAGAATATCGCATGCCACGATAGTGTGGATGTATACGAATTCTACATTTGCAAGAGGAGGTTTTACCCAATAATTTTATTATCTTGTCAACCTTACTTTTTGACAAATAAAATTAATAGTTGGTTCCTCTTTGGCCCTACAAATAAAAGCAGTGACTCCGATGGGGAGGATACTTTTTATTTGCATCTAAGTGTGCACCATTACACGATACTAAGGGAATTATTTCGGATTATGTGCCTTACCGATGTGGAAGTACACACGCTCCTACATAATTTCCTATAACCATTATTTGACCTAGTGATCCACAAACAAACTCATCCGATGGGGAGGAAGGCACTCAGAGCCGACGCGCAAGTTTGTTGCATCACATGTCAAATTGTAATGGAGGCCACGGGAATTAATTAAAATGTCCCTCTCCCACTTAGTAAATTGACAGTGAGGAATTTTCAAGAATCACATAGATTATTATTTTAGATTTCAAAAAATTATTGATTCCTCAAGCAATAAAATTTTAAAATCAACCAACACCTCTAAACACCGAGAATATCGCATGCCACGATAGTGTGGACGTATACGAATTCTACATTTGTAAGAGGAGGTTTTACCTATTAATTTTATTATCTTGTCAACCTTACTTTTTGACAAATAAAATTAATAGTTGATTCCTCTTTGGCCCTACAAATAAAAGCAGTGACTCCGATGGGGAGGACACTTTTTATTTGCATCTAAGTGTTCACCATTACTCGGTACTAAGGTAATTATCTCGGGTTATGTGCCTTACGATGGGCAAGTACACACGCTCCTTGATTATTTCCTATAACCATATTCGACCTTGTGATCCGCAAACAAACCCATCCGATGGGGAGGAAGGCACTCAGAGCTGACGCGCAAGTTTGTTTGCATCACTTGTCAAATTGTAATGGAGGCCGCGGGAATATATAAAAATATCCCTCTCCCACTTAGTAATTTGAAATTGAGGAATTTTCCAAGCCTACGACATGCATATCAAACAAAAAGCAATAAATATGATAAATAAATTATTTTCCAACTATTATGGCTTTTATCTTCAATATGACTCCTGTCGTATCGCCATCTTGTCCGCTCCTCCTACGCCATGTACGAGCCATCCGGAGATCCGAGCCGAGACTAAATCCTATTTTATTTTACATCCATCGATCCTATACTCCACGAGGGAGTGTACATGAAATCTAGATCGAAAGTAAAATAAAATAAAGAGCAACTAAACAATGCCGTATTTAATTTACAAAAACTAAATACTAGCCTCGTCAACCCCGAGGATTCAACAAAATAAACATTTACACACATACAATCACATACACACACATGCCATAATAGTCGGATCTTATGCCTACAACCAAAGAGTTAAACTACGCATATCCTACTATTATCCGACACATTTAATATATGAAAAAGTGCATAAAATTAACCGAATCCTAAACACACAAAACCGGAAACCTTGGCTCTGATACCAATTGAAGGTTTTGCCCGGAAACTCTGATACCAATTGAAGGGATTTCCCTTGTCGAGTCCGTGAGGGGAAACTTCGCTTCCCCTTCGCCTCGGTTGCTTGACCATGGTGATCCCTTCAATGTCCCCGGATTAAAAATTTAATCCTAGACAAAAGGGATTCCCAAAGCAACCAAGTCATCGTCATGCTATTCGTTTAGAGAGGTCACTTGAACAAACTAGTTGTTAAAGCGACCATTCTCTATTCTATGAGTAGTCGCGGAATAGACGATGTCCGGATCACCGGTTTTTGTGTTTATACTCGGGATCCAAGTATTATTTAGCCTATTTACAGAAATATAACATGCTTATATTTTGAAAAACAAACACAAGCAATGAATAAAAGAGATAGAAGAATAGTTATACCTCTTGGTCTTCTAATGTATGACCCTCCTCCTTTTGGACGTCGTATGGGCGACGATCCACCAAAAGTCGAAGCTCCTAGATCGCAAAACTTCCTTCCTTGCTTTTCCCAAGAAAGAGGAAGAAGAGAAACAATGTTTTTCTCCTTCAAAAACTCAACCAACAAAGAACTATAGAAGTTCTTGCCGCCGGCCAACTAGAAGGAGAAGAAGATGATGGAAAACTACCAAGACACCAAGGGAAACCCTATATCTTGTTTCCACCACCTTAGGAGAAGAGAGGGGAGTGTTTTGGGCGCTGTCCAAGGGCTGGGAAGGGCTGGAATAGCTTCTGGACGTTGGCCACAAGGCAAGGAAGAAGAAGGAAAACTTGCCTTATTTGGTGCCACCCTTGCTTCCAAACCCTAACCCTAATTCCAATCCTCTCTCAACTAGGATTGCCCTATTCTTACCGCCCAAGCCTTGCTCCCTCTCTATGATTATGTTCACGCCAACCCCATGCCACCTTTTATAGAGTTTGGGGATAAGCCATGAATTAATCTCCTCCATTGGTTCTAGGGATTTAATCTCAACCGTCGGATCTAGAGATTTAATCTCAACCGTCGGATCTTAGAGATTTAATCTCTACCAATGGATCTTAGTGTTTTGTTTCTATCCATTGGATCTAAGCATCTTGAGGTGTTAATGGGCTACATTAGGGACCATGAGGAGGAGTTGGGTCTTGGCCACCCATGGATCAAGCTCACATAAAGTCTGATCCACTAATAATGATCCAATCCACTAAAGGTCCATCATTGATCTACCTCACCAACCCCCATATGACAATATGGGCTCCATATATTATTTGTACATTTTCTCCCCGTGTTTAAGATCTCGAATGTCCATCGATTAATTAATTTACTAACCATTAATTAATCAACATCTAACTCCTTGAGTAGTACCACTCAACCTTTTCATCATGCCGGACCAAGTCCACCTGCAAGGTTTACATGATGAACCTTATGAGCTCCTCAAGGGGACATCATCATCCTAATATATAGGACACGGTTTCCTCCTATAATCAACGGCACACCATATAAATAATATCATCTCCCAACTTACCGAGTCTATCGATTTAATCTATAAATCTCGCCCATTGGTAAATCAAAGAGATGAGTACCAAGTATATGTGCCCGTTATTATATCGGTATTAAGAGCATGTACTAAATAATATCTGAGGTCCGATTCGATTATGTAGTCAGCAATAAATCGAATCACCTCTGTGTCAGTCCTGCTCAATACACAGAAAGTGCACTAGTGTGATTCTATGGTCAAGACAAACCAATACCAAATCACACTACAACCATTCCGATGGTTTGTCCAAAGTCATCTCGGTTGTGAGCCTTTACTTATACTTTACAAGGAGCCGATAACAAGATCTCCCGTGTGACACCACACACCATGTTATCTACAATGTAACGTATTAGACAATATTGCATAACCATAAAAATATGCAAACAATGATCATGCGATTCTTATTTCAAAATAAAGATGTTCATACAAAAGATAGACTTTTCAGTATACATCCCTACAAGTGGCTTATCCCTAAATAATGGACAAACTGAGGTAACCAACAGAGAATTAGTGCATAGATTAAAGACTAAGTTGGAGCATGTAGGGGGCACTTGGATGGAAGAGTTACCTAGTATATTATGGTCTTTCCAAACCACTCCTAGGAGGGCTATAGGGGCAACTCCCTTTAGTGTGGTATATGGCTCAAAAGCAGTATTGCCTATGTAAGTGGGAGTAGAGTCTTCCAAAGTGATGACCTATATCCCGAGCAACAATAGTATGGCTTGGCACATGAAGCTAGACTTAATTCAAAAGAAGAGGGATGCTACTTTATACAATGTTGAAAGGTATAGGTCACGAGTAATTAAATATTATAATAAAAAGGTAGTGTCTCGCTCTTTTTAGGCAGGAGATTTAGTGCTAAGGAAAGTGATGCCCGAAGGATGTAAGGGTAAGCTTGGACCCAATGTTAGTTATATAAGAGAGGTGTCCTAAGGCAATCGCCTTATGTTTAAACCATTTATATGACAAATGAAGATTATTTGAGAATACATGTTTGCATGTATTTGATTAGATCTTAAACTCATTTACTGAATGTCCACAATACGATTCACATCATGAGAGAATTTGTGATTGGATCACAACTAGTGAGTATCACTACATGTGTAATTGTGATGTATTGGAATTATCCCTAGTCGATGAATTGATGCATTTAGACACCATCAATTCTGTTGAGACTAGCATGAGGTATACTCTTTGGTGTATCCAAGCAACTGATTCTCATTGGTTGGAGATATTGTGATGTCTGGAGTTAATCGAGGATGCTAGTTATGGTAACTAGTTCATTGGAGTGACCAGCTATAAGACTTCATATGGTTCTCTACATATATGGATATGTCAATGAAGTTCTTACTACAGCTTAAGTGAGATGTTCCTTTGACTTACAGTATTCAAGTCATCTTGGTCATGGAGACTTATGCTTTGATATCTTAAGCAAGCATCTTCAAGGAGATGTGGACCCGGGATGATTGGGTATAAGTCGAAATGTCCGAAGGTGTTTGTGTTGGGATGTATACTGAAAAGTCGATCTTTTATATGAACATCTTTATTATTTGAAATAAGAATCACATGATCATTGTATGCATATTTATGGTTATGCATATTGTCTAATATATTACATTGTAGATAATATGGTGTGTAGTGTCAGGCGGGAGATCATGTTATCAGTTCATTGTAAAGTATAGGTAAAGGCTCACAACCTAGATGGTTATGGACAAACCATTGAAATGGTTGTAGTGTGATTTGGTATTGGTTTGTCTTGGCCATTGAATTACACTAGTATACTTTGTGTGTATTGAGCAGGACCGACTTAGAGGTGATTCGATTTATTGCTGACTACATAATCGAATCGGACCTCAGATATTATGTTGTACATGCTCTTAATCCCGATATAATAACGGGCACATATACTTAGTATTCATTTCTTTGATTTACCAATGAGTGATATTTATAGAGTAAATCGATAGGCTCGGTAAGTTGGAAAATGATATTATTTATATGGTGTGCTATTGATTATAAAAGGAAACCGTGTCCTATATATTAGGATGATGATGTCCCCTTGAGGAGCTCATAAGGTTCATCATATAAACCCTGCAGGTGGACTTGGTCCGGCATGATGATAAGGTTGTGTGGTACTACTCATGGAGTTAGATGTTGATTAATTAATTATCGGTAAATTAATTAATTGATGGATATTTGAGATCTTAAACACGGGGAGATAAATGTACAAATAATATATGGAGCCCATATTAACTTATGGGGGTTGGTGAGGTAGATCAATGTGTAGGGTCGATGTTGGCCGGCTAGATGGGGGTGAATAGCTCTCAATCGTCGTATGGTGGAATTCGATCGTTCGTCGTACGTACTCGTCTACAATTGTCGTTAATATGCAGCGGAAATAATAGAAATGATAACAACAATGCAAACACACGACAAAACACAAAGTTGTATGTGGTTCGGAACCAAATGGTTCCTACTCCACGGGCGAGCTTACCGAGCTCTAGTTATGCGCACGACACTAACTAAACCACTCCTCGACAACACGTCGGAGGTGGAGAAACCTCTCACAAGCAATTACACTAAGTAATATTAAATACAAGCAATACAAAGACAAATATGAAATAAACATAAAGAACACTTTACGACGCTTGCTTTGAACCCTTTGCTTGTTGCTTGCTTTAGATGGCTCTTGAAGGTCTGGAATGCAACATCAATTCCCCTCCAATTGCTTCACAAAAGTCTTGGCAAAAACCTCCCTCTTGAGCTCCATTTGTAACCTGTATCAAGCTGATTTCGTGCCTATCAATCGACTGATCGTGACCATCAGTCGACTGGTCCTGTAGCCATTGTCTCACAACGACCAGATCCACGTCGGTCAAGTTCCAACGGATCACCCATCAATCAACTGATGATACCCATCAGTTGACTTGTAATACCATCAGTCGAGTGCTGGCGCGAGCACTTGACTGGAAACCATTCTGTGGCTAAAATCACCCCGATCAGTCGACTGATGTCCATCATCAGTGGACTGATGGCGTCTGCAGTCGACTGCCCTCCCTCGACAATCGACTGATCAGCCAAATCCTGGTCAGTCGAACACCAGTCGAACCCTAGTCGACTTAGAGCAGTCGACTGACACCTATGTCAGTCGACTGATGTCGGGTAAAACCTCAAACACAAGTTGTTTGAGCATCTGACACTCAGTCTTAGCCACTTGGACAAGTCCACCTCATCCCTCATGGAGTTCCCCACCAAAGCTCTCTTCCCTCGGCCTACGTCCCTCGGATGCACCAAGCATATGACTTCGCAATGCCATCCTTCACATCTCTTTCCCTCGAAGTATGCTTCCCTTGGGCCTCACTCCATTCGCTCCCCATCCGACGACCCTCGGATGCACCAAGCGCACGGCATCGCAATGCCATCCTTCACCGACTCAAGGACCCCGAGCCTAGTGAACTTGCCAAGTCCTCAAGACTTCCCACATGCACCAAGCGCACGACTTCGCAATGCATTTCTCACCAAGCATCAAGCGCACGGCTTCGCAATGCTTTGGACTTTTCCACACCAAGCTCCATGCTTGGATTTTCCATGCCAACTCCATGTTGAACTTTCCCATGACAATCCCATGTCATGAGTTTTTTCTATCATCAAAATACTGCTCGAGTCAAACTCGAGTCAACCTGGGCCGATTGCACCAACACAATGATAATCCTCTAGAGGAATAGATTATCATTAATGGATCAGACTTTATGTGGGCTTGATCCATTGGGTGGCAAAGATCCAACTCCTCCTCATGGTCCCTATTGTAGCCTATTAAAACCCTCATGGAGCCTAGATCAAATGATGGAAAATGAAACTCTAGATCCGACGGTGGAGATTAAATCTCTAGATCCAAAGGTGGAGATTAAATCTTTAGATCTGATGGTGCAGATTAAATCTCTAGATCCAACGGTTGAGAATAAATCTCTAGATCCGACGGTTGAGATTAAATCCCTAGAACCGACGGTGGAGATTAAAAGGAGGATTAGGCCTAGCTCTATAAAAGGAGGCTTAAGGGGTGGGAGGCAAGAACATTGAAGGGAGATTAGGGTTTTGGCTTTGGGCGACTAGAGTTTGGAGAAGTCTTTGGCGAAAAGACTTGCTAGGGTTGTTGCCGGTGCCCATCTTCCTCTTCTCAACCTTGGCCGGTGCTCATCCTCATCTTTTCTCCATCCTTAGTCGGCGATGACTAGGGTTAGGGTTCTTCCCTTGGAGCTCTTGGTCGGCGCCCACTCCATCTTCTTCATCTTATTCTCTTTGGGCCAGCGGCAAACATCAAGCTGTTCGGATCTTTGTAATGGCTAGAGGGGGGTGAATAGCGCGTGACTGTACGATGGAATTCGAACGCGTGTTCATCTCTACAATTTCGTTAGTACGCAGTGGAATAGTAATGAAAGCAATAACGAAACAATTAACAACACGCAAACACAATTGTTTAACGTGGTTCGGAACCGAACGGTTCCTACTCCATGGATCGGGTTCGTACGAACCCTAGCGATGCCAATCACACACCACTATAATAATAACTCCTTCTCAGAACAATCCGGAGGTGGAGAAACCTCGTACAAGATGATTACAATAATAATCAAAAGCTACAAGAAAATACAATGAAATACAAGGCAAGACTAGTAAAGAAAAACACTTTACAAATGCTCTTAAATGCTTGATTGCTAGGTTGATTGAGTAGCACTTGGAGACCCTGAATTGTAGCAGCAACTCGCCGCAAATCGCCTCAAAGAACCATTACTTTTTCCTCCATCACGACCTCCTTATAAAGCTTCAACCTGTGCTGTAAAAAGTCGATCAGTCGATTGATCGGGACCATCAGTCGACTGATGCCACTGTTGTCCTAAGATAACGGCTAGATCCACGTTGGATAAGTCCAATGGATTCATCATCAGTCGACTGATAATACCCATCAGTCGACTGATGGACTCCTCACTCGACCAGTTGAGTTTCGACTCCATTCTGTGGCCGATTTCTCGAGCACCAGTCGACTAATCACACGATCAGTCGACTGCTCGAGCCATCAGTCGACTACCCACCTCTGGCAATCGACTTCTAGGCCACTTCCCATAGTCAAACCCTAGTTGACTCGGTCCAGTCGACTGCCACATGACACCAGTCGACTGACACACCTCTAACATGAGGTTTTAGCGCAAGTATGGTTCCCCCATACTTGTTATAGCACCCTTAGCCTAGACCTAAGCCTTCTAGCCACCTCCATCAGCCTCACGCCTCTCAGATCCCTCCACGTCATCCATGACTTGTTCATCCATCGCGCTAGCCTTCAGGTGCTTCCATCGGCTATGTCATGCTAACGGTGTCTACACCGCCAAGGCACATTGGACTTACGTCGCCAAGACTCCGCTTGGACTTTACGCCGCCAATCATTGGACTTATGCTGCCAAGACTCTCGCTTGGACTTTACGCCGCTAATATCAAACCCTTGGACTTCTTATGCCAAGACCCATGCTTGGACTTTCCATGCCAAGACCCATGCTTGGACTTTCCCTTGCCAACCCATGTTGGACTTTTCATGCCAAGTGTCCCACTTGGACTTCCCTTGCCAACTCATGTTGGACTTTCCATTGCCAAGACCCATGCTTGGACTTTACCAAATGCTAAGTGTCCCACTTAGACTTTCCATGCCAAGTACCCAAGACTTGGACTTTCCCATGACAATTACATTGTCATATGTTTTTGTCGAATATCAAAACATCACTTGAGTCAAACTCGAGTCCTGGTCAATCATGACCTGGGCCGATTGCACCAACAATCTCCCCCATTATGATGTTTGACAAAAACCAAACAAAACATTGAGTTATAACACTAACTCAAATCCCTTACCAATTATCCCAAATTGATAATCTTAAACATTCTCGAAATGTTCTCCCCCAAACATTCTCCCCCTTTTTGACTAACATAAAAAAAAAAGGTCTTCTCTCCAAGGAGGTCAATGTCTCATGTTCCAATGAGATCTTACAATCTCCCCTTGGTCTAAAAATATCTAGGATGTTAGGGCAATCTCTTGCCGTAATATGGTTTTGATGGTGTGGCAAAGGGTTTAAGTTAGGTTATTATTGTGATTTGATATGTGCGTTGAAGTCGTGCAAGACATAGCAATTCGCACATGGAGCCGTGGCGAGTTTCACATCTCATCACTCGGGCCTTGAGTCGGTGAAGGATTGCTTTGCGGAAGCCGTGCGCTTGGAGCATCCGAGGGACCGCCGAACGAGGAGTTTGGAGTGAAGCCGGAGGAAGTAGACTTTGAGGCAAGAGATGCGAAGGAGCATTGCAGAGCCGTGCGCCTGATGCTGCCGAGGGATGTGGCCGCGAACGAAGAGAACTTCGAAGGCGAGGGACTCCGAGGGATGAGAGTGAGCGATTGTAACCCGGGAAGGGTAGCTCTTAGGTGAAACTTGGCCATTTGGCCAAGTGTCGGAAGGGTTTTCCCGACACCAGTCGATTGCCATGTCATGGCAGTCGACTGCTCTGGGTCGATTGGTCGATCGACTGGTATAAGACCAGTTTAGTGCTTGACGATCATTGCCGGGTGGCGATCGGTGATGTCGACAACGATCGTAGAATGGCAATGATCGATGGCACTATGCGCACAGAGAATGGAGTCGACTTCGGTTGAGCACTCGGTGATCAAGCATCGATCGTGATGGTAGGATCCGTGATGCGATCTGGATGGATGGTATCCAACATGGAAAGCGGCCGTTATTGGGCAACGACTACAGGACGGTCGGTGATGCGATCTGGTTGGATGGTATCCAGCGTGGAAGCGGCCGTTATTGGGCAGTACAGGACGATCAATCGATCGAGGCATCGCCGACTGATCCTGTGTCAACGGGAATAAACCCTCTTCCTCTATAAAAAGGAAGGGGGTGGGGCTTTGGGAAAAAAAATGCTTGAACACCCAACTACTCCCAAAGTGCCCTAAATGATTTTCCACTCTTCTACTTGCTCTAATCTCCATTCCATTGTAGAAGAGTGATCTTTGTGTAAAAGAGGTTACCTCCACCTATCTTTGTGCAAAGGAGAGATCTAGTGGATAGATTGCGGAGTGATTCACCGTGGACGAATCAGACCGTGGATTAGCGGCGTAGCCGTGAACCACGTTACATCTCGGTGTTTGTATTGCTTGTTTATATTTTGCTTGTCTTTATTTACATTTGTATATTCCGCTTGCGTTAACGTTTTGTAGATGAGTAAAATATGACATCCAACGAACGAGGGCTATTCACCCCCCTCTAGCTGCCCAATCGATCCCCAACAAGTGGTATCAGAGCAGGTTGCTTGTCACCGGACTACTCGCCGCAACAAGCTCTACATCAAAAATGGCCGACTCAAACATCCACCCACCGAAGTTCGACGGTGAATTCTCTTCGTGGAAAAAGAGAATGGAGGTATTCTTCGAAACCGACTTTGAAATATTGTTAATTATGGAAAACGGTTTCGAGTTGCCTAGGAACGAAGATGGGGAGCTATTGAGAAATCAAGGTGGAGCAAGAGGCAAAGAGAAGAATATTTGGCAAATTCAAAGGCCAAGCACCACCTCTACAATGTCCTCCCTCAACAAGAAGTCAATAGGATAGGGAATGTTCTAGTGCTAAGGAGATGTGGGAGAAGCTAGTAGAGCTTCATGAAGGCACTCGAGGCCAAAGCTTAGCAAGAAGAGACCTCCGCTCCCAACTATCAAATATCAAGCTTGAAAAGGGAGAAAAGGTAACTTCCCTACATTCTAGATTTAAAGAAATATTAATTTGGCTAACAAGTGTAGGAGAAAAGCTCTCCAACCGGGATATGGTAATGAAGGCCATAGATGCCTTTCCCCGGTCTTCAAGATGGAGTTCCATGGTGGACTCATTTTACATCTCCAAGAACCTAGAAGTGAGCACCTTGGAGGAATTCTTCTCAACCATGGAGCTCCACGAAACGAGGCTTGAAGGAATACAAGAAGAACCAAGAATCCAATCTTCAAGAGGAGTAGCCTTGATGGTCAACAAGGGGAAGAAGAAGATGGAGATCCCCTCCTCCTCCGATGATGAAGCATCCTCATCCTCCTCCATGGATAGCACGGAAGAAGCCTACATGGTAAGGAAGGTAAGACGTGCATTTAAGAATTTTAGATTTGATAAATCTCATGATAGGAATAGAAGACCAAGGGGGAAGGTCATTTGTTACAATTGCCAAGGAGAGGGACACATAAGGGATAATTGTCCCCTCCTAAACAAGAGCAAAGAGGAAAGGAAAAAGAAAGAAGAAAAGAGGAAGAAGAAGGGGAACAAGAAAAAGGAAGAAGAAAAGAAGGCAAAGGAAAAGGGGAAGGCCAAAGCATTCAAGGTCAAGACATGGGATGACCCCTCTTCCTCTTCCTCATCCAAGAAGAAAATGCATGTCTACCCAACCTAGCGTTGATGGCATTTCGATGACTTGGATTGCTCCTCCACTCAAAATGAAGATTCAAGCTCAAGTGGAGAGAGCTCATGTGAAGGGGTAGCCTAATCTACCTACTCATACAAATAAGAAGAGGACATGGAAACTATGGTAACAAATGTCTCAACCCAAAAGATAGTTTCCATGATTTCTAGCTTAACTAAGGATCTATTTAGAGCCAAGAAAAAAAGAACAAAAGCATGCTTGATCAAATTAAGAAATTAGAGCAAAATTAGAAAAAGCATGTTTTAAATGATAATGATGATGATGCTTGCTCACATGATAATTATATGCCATTAGATGTTAATGATGCATGTATAAATGAAAATAGGGCCTTAAGGGAAAATGTAGACTATTTGACCAAAGCCCTAGAGAAATTCACTATAGGCTCCAATACCTTAAATATGATAATTGGGAGCCAAAGGGCTAGCTTCAATAAGAAGGGCCTAGGTTATAAAGAAAAGAAAAATGAAAAGGCCTACAAATGCCTAATAGCTAGGGGACAAGATAAGAAGAAAGTAATAGCTAAGAAATGGATCCCCAAGGAGTACTTAGTGAATCCAATAGGAAAGAACTTATTTTGGGTTCCAAAATCCATCCTTAAGGGTTAGGATAACCCTAGGGTAGTCATCCATATGCAATTGACCTATATCATATTTTGGTTGACTTAGGATGGCGGGACAATATTTTTAAATAGTGTTGGGTGATGATAACGTGCCCATAAATAGATAATAATGCATAAATCATGATAATTAATGTAATTGCTATGTATGTTTGAAATCATGATTTATGATTTTAATATTTGGCACGTAATCATGAGAAATATGGTTAAATCATGCTTTAGGTGATAATTTGCTTATTATCATCATATAATACCTAATGCATGATTATTATTTGATGAATACATGAGTTTCATTATCATAATATAGAATTCATTCATATATGCCTTTATGATCATGAGGATTACTAGGTTGATACTTAACCTTGATAGAATTGCATGAATATATTGGTTAAGTATATACAAATACCGCCTAGGATGCATCTCACACTCACCATAGGCTACCTTGATTGAAAACTTAGCATGAGCGAGATGTTAGGATGATACAAATGTCCACTAGTGCTTATGGCATTTAGATGGTCATTTAAGGTATCAAAATAGCAATAATAGACCAATCATGGGGAAGGCTTATGTTTAATTCATAGACATATTGCCCAAAGATCATGGTTGGATATTTCACATGTTTTCAAAACAATTTCTTAATCTAAAATCTATGTATTCATGTTTTGAAACAATTCAAAGCAAGACTAGGTGTGAAAATGGATACTCTTATGATAAAAAACCTAGTAGTTTTTAAAGCTTTTGGATTTTTGGCAAATACATGGAAATATAATGATTTTTCATGAAAACCTATTTTTCACTGATAGATATACTTAAAAGAAATGTGTTCCCCAAAATTTCATGATTTTTCAAATTTTCTAGAATTTTTAAAAATAAATTCACGAAACCTTGTGCCGATCGGTAGTCCGAACTCCGATCGATGGCCTGATTATCAGACCAGTAAAGGCTGAATTCCGATTTTAAATCAACTTGTGGCATTTTCTTTCTATTAGACTTGATGCCATGTGTTTTTAACTTAGTATTAATATTTTTGATGGTGTCAAAGGGGGAGAAATGATTATGTTTAAGTTAAGGGGGAGAGATTAAGGGGGAGTTTCATGGGTTAAGGGGGAGAGATTAAGGGGGAGTTTCATGGATTAAGGGGGAGTTGCATGTTGCTATATCATGTTTATGTTTACATGCTTTCTTACCTTAAAATTTATATCAAACCTAACTTAAACGGATTGCCACACATCAAAAAGGGAGAGATTATTAGGGCAATCTCTTGCCGTAATATGGTTTTGATGGTGTGGCAAAGGGTTTAAGTTAGGTTGTTATTGTGATTTGATATGTGCCTTGAAGTCGTGCAGGACTTAGCAATTCGCACATGGAGCCGTGGCGAGTTTCACATCTCATCACTCGGGCCTTGAGTCGGTGAAGGATTGCTTTGCGAAAGCCGTGCGCTTGGAGCATCCGAGGGACCGCCGGACGAGAAGCTTGGAGTGAAGCCGGAGGAAGTAGACTTGAGGCAAGAGACACGCGAAGGAGCATTGCGAGCCGCGGCGCAATCTTGTCGAGGGCGTGGCGTGAACGAAGAGAACTTGGCGAGGACTCGAGGATGAGTGAGTGATTGTAACCCGGGAAGGGTAGCTCTTAGGTGAAACTTGGCCATTTGGCCAAGTGTCGGATGGGTTTTCCGACACCGGTCAGCCATATCATGGCGATCGGCGCTCTCGATGGGTCGATCGGATCGGTATAAGACTTTAGTGCTTGAGCGATCGCCGCGGGTAGCGATCGTGTGATCTTGATCATTGCCGAATGGCAATGATCGATGGCGCGTGCGCAATGAGGCACAAATGGAGTCGACTCAGTTGAGCACTTGATTGATCGAGCATCGATCGGTGATGGTAGGATCGGTCGTGATGCCGATCTGACGTTTGATGGTATCAACGCGTGGAAGCGTCATTATTGGGCAGCGGCTCTGGAGGACGGTCGATCGTCGAGGGCATTAGTCGGTGATCTGTGTCAGCGGAAGAAACCCTCTTCCTCTATAAAAAGGAAGGGGGTGGGGCTTTGGGAAAAAAATGCTTGAACGCCCAACTACTCCCAAAGTGCCCAAAACGATTTTCCACTCTTCTACTTGCTCTAATCTTCATTCCATTATAGAAGAGTGATCTTTGTCTAAAAGAGGTTACCTCCACCTAGCTTTGTGCAAAGGAGAGATCTAGTAGATAGATTGCGGAGTGATTCACCGTGGACGAATCGGACCGTGGATTAGCGGCGTAGCCGTGAACCACGTTACATCTCGGTGTTTGTATTGATTGTTTATATTTTGCTTGTCTTTATTTACATTTGTATATTCCGCTTGCGTTAACATTTTGTAGACGAGTAAAATACGACATCCAATGAACGAGGGCTATTCACCCCCTCTAGCCGGCCAATCGATCCCCAAATGTTCTCCCCCAAACATTCTCCCCCTTTTTGACTAACATAAAAAAAAAGGTCTTCTCTCCAACGAGGTCAATGTCTCATGTTCCAATGAGATCTTACAATCTCCCCTTGGTCTAAAAATATCTAGGATGCCTACCATCTTCCTAGTGATAAGTCTAATATCACTCAAGAGAGGCAATCCTATTCACTCTCCCAATTTCCAAATTGGGTATCTAAAACCCATCAATTTTCCCAAATTGATGATACTCTTCCAATAACTTCTCCTCTTCAAGGAGAAAAACACATCCATCATCCCAAGATGGATACCTCCCCCTAAAGGCTTGCTCCCCATTGACCATTTCACCAACAATGTCCTTGGGAAGTCCCTAAGTCAATAGGAACTCTAACCCATCAAAATTAAGGTTAGAAATTCAACATTGAACTTTCCAACACCTTAAAATTGATACAAACCCTAAACACCTCTCCTAATCCATATCCAATGGATTTTCACCCTTTATCATGTTTCCCAAAGCATATCCTAGGGTTAGGAGTGGTTAGGGACCTTAACCGCAGCTGAAATCGGGTTAAACAACCTTGGTTACCCCGAAATCAGGCTATCGATCAGTGATTCAGAAATCAATCGTGACCGCATCATCGATCATTGCCACCCGAGGCGATCGATCTTAATCTCGATTTTCAGTTATCAAAAATGAGTTTTGGAAAATCATAACTAATTATACATATATCGAAAAATCACGAAATTTGATACGTATAATTCTTATGACCAATACAATGGGTGAAAAATGTTTGAAAAATATTTTACCCATAAAATAGCAAAATTGATACAAAATCCAAAAGTGACTAACAACTTTAAAGTTTAAGCTCACTTTGTATCAATCTCATCAATGGTGATTGCTATCAAAAGATAGACTTCACCAAGGTTTTTCAAAATGATTTTAAAATGTTTTCAAAACCCTATTTTGGATCATATTCCTTGGGCTCTATGTACATGACTTGTGCACAAGCTTTCCTAATGATCCACATGTTGAGTTAAGATGAGTTTGGGTTCAACTAGATGCAAAAACTATGCACCTTGAACTTAACTCATATCCTAGCATCTCACATGTATCTAGGGTGTATAAATACACATACATGTCAATTGGATGTGAGATGTGGGTTTTGGTTCATTTAATCTAGGGTTTCATGCATTTCCTAGGCAACCCTACTTGATTCCCTTATAAATGGGACTTCAAGTCATGTCATTGTCCTTAGTTCAATTTTAATCAATTTAATGCATGAAATGATCATGGCATAAAGATAGCAATAATTAAGCATGGCCAATGATCATGATGTCATGGCATATGATAAAATCCAAAAACACATGACATTTAAAACTTTAATCCTAAAACATGAACATGACATATACAATGAATAAAAGTAAGCATGATGTCATGACATGTTATATGGCAAACAAAGCATGACATATAAAATATATAGGTATAATAATACCTAAATATTAATATTAATTGCCATTTGATATAATTCATCATATTTTGTCATATTTTTACTTTTCTCCCAAGTGTGCCAAAAACCCAAAATGACACACCAACCTTTAAACCTAACTTGTGCCAATTTGATCATTTTATCAAACTTCTCAAATAATATTGGCACTTCCTAAAATCTTTTAGGATTAAGACTCAAATGTATTTCCAAGGTGACCCTAACCTTGAAAATAACCTAAAGTGCCACTTTTATCATGGTTGAGTTAACTACCCGTCCAATCAAGGTTGGCACACCCTAACTCATCTAGCGTGAATCAATCACGCTCTTAGGAACCTAAAATCTATTTGAGCTCCTAGGGTTAATTAGGTATTTCTTAGAGATAATCTCCCTAGATACCTTCCTAATGACCCTTCTAGGCTTATTAGCCTTGGTCATTTTGGTCTTGCCTAGGTTAACCTTAGGGATTGCCTCCCTAATAATCTTCTTAGTGGCCACCCTAGGTTTCTTCAAAACCCTAGCCACTAGGAACAAGCCTTGGTCAACTCTAGGGATGCCTTCCCCATTGACCTTGGTCTTCCTAGACCTAGTTTGTGTTCCATAGTCAAATGGAACACTATGATAAGCCACCTTAGGCTTAGGTTTGTGACCCAAATCTTGCTTTCCCTTGGTTGACTTTAGACTCTTAGGTCCTTGGTGTTGACTATGACTTTTGGACCTTTGAAATTGATTTTGCATTTTTGCAAGGGTCTTCTCCATCTTTTCAAGCCTTGACCTCAAGACTTGATTTTTCTTTTCTAATTGCCCAAATTTTGAATTTTCATCTAATCTTTGGGTATTGTTTTTCCTAGGCATATGCCTAGTCCACTTAGAGTTGAGACCTAGGTGTTCTCCTATTTTCTTGATAGATTCCCTAGGTAGAATATTTTTAGGGATATTAGTCCCAAATTTCTCCTTATTCCTAAGGTGAACATTTTTGGCACCTAGACAAAATTCCTTATTTCTAGCATGCTCTTTATGATAAATAGCAAGACTATTGAAATTATTCCTAGCATGCTTCTTATCCCTAGAAATTGAAGGTGCATTATTGAAATATACCTTAGGGTTAGCCTAAGAAGCTTCCTCTACTTGTGATGCTCCTTCTTTGGTCTTTTTGCTCCCCCTAGGACATTGATTCCTATAATGTCCTTTTGCATTGCATTTGAAGCATATGATGTGCTCCTTGCCTTTAGATAATGGGGAACTGGCATCCTTTGACTTTTGTTGACTTTTAGGCATCGGAGGAGCTTTCTTTACTTTCTTCGAGCACTTGCTCTTGTAGTGCCCGGCTTTCCTACACTCAAAATATATGATATGATTTTTATTACATTGCTTGAGTTACCTAGGTTGGTAGGTGCCGAGTTGAATTTTGAACTTCTTCATCTTGACCGGATGTTGAAGTTTCTTCTTGAGGTTGCCCGGTGTGGATGGTCTCTCCTCCCCCTCAATCCTTAAGGTGGATGCTTCTTCCACCTCTTCTACTTTCTTCTCCGATCTGGATGTTGATTCCTCACTTTCTTGTGAGGATGATGAAGCTTCCTCTTCGGTCTCCTCCTCTTCCAAGTCTTCTTGGACCGATTCGAGATTGTCGTAGAACTTGACCAACTTGTTCCACAACTCCTTGGCATCCCTATAGCTTCCTAATCTAGAAAAAATATCGTTAGGTATCAAATTAACCAACTTCCAGTTACGTATTTACTAGTTGTCTTGAGGCAGATTACTCCTCGGTCCATCCGCTCATTTTGAGGATTTCGCGTTCTTTCCTCTCTCAGCATCAAAACCTATAATTCTGACAAGCAATTTTCTATATTCGACTTTAGAAAATATTCCATCCTACCTTTCTAATATGCAAAATTTTCGCGGTCGAAAGAAGGCGGAACGTTGATGTTGTCACCCAATCTCTCCATGTTTTCCTCTAGCTTGCTCCCTTCGTTGTTAGACTTAGAAGAGCGGCCTCGCTCTGATACCACTTGTTAGGATCTTTGTAATGGCTAGAGGGGGGTGAATAGCGCGTGACTGTACGATGGAATTCGATCACGTGTTCATCTCTACAATTTCGTTAGTACGTAGTGGAATAGTAATGAAAGCAATAACGAAACAATTAACAACATGCAAACACAATTGTTTAACGTGGTTCGGAACCGAACGGTTACTACTCCACGGATCGGGTTCGTACGAACCCTAGCGATGCCAATCACACACCACTATAATAATAACTCATTCTCGGAACAATCCGGAGGTGGAGAAACCTCGTACAAGATGATTACAACAATAATCAAAAGCTACAAGCAAATACAATGAAATACAAGGCAAGACTAGTAAAGAAAAACACTTTACAAATGCTCTTGAATGCTTGATTGCTAGGTTGTTCGAGTAGCACTTGGAGACCCTGAATTGCGTGACAACTACTTAAATCGCCTCAAAGAACCATTACTTTTTCCTCCATCACGAGCTCCTTATAAAACTTCAACCTGTGCTGTAAAAAGTCGATCAGTCAACTGATCGGGACCATCAGTCGACTAATGCCACTGTTGTCCTGAGACAACGGCTAGGTCCACGTTGGATAAGTCCAACGGATCCATCATCAGTCGACTGATAATACCCATCAGTCGACTGATGGAGTCCTCACTCGACTAGTTGAGTCTCGACTCCATTCTGTGGTCGATTTCTCGAGCACCAGTCGACTGATCACACGATCAGTCGACTGCTCGAGCCATCAGTCGACTGCCCACCTCTGGCAGTCGACTGCTAGGCCACTTCTCGCAGTCAAACCCTAGTTGACTCGGTCCAGTCGACTGCCACATGGCACCAGTCGACTGACACACCTCTAACATGAGGTTTTAGCCCAAGTATGGTTCCCCCATACTCGCTAGACCACACTTAGCCTAGACCTAAGCCTTCTAGCCACCTCCATAAGCTTCACGCCTCTCGGATCCCTCCAAGTCATCCATGACTTGTTCATCCATCGCGCTAGCCTTCAGGTGCTTCCATCAGCTATGTCATTCTAACGGTGTCTACACCGCCAAGGCACATTGGACTTACGCCGCCAAGACTCTGCTTGGACTTTACGCCGCTAAACATTGGACTTATGCTGCCAAGACTCCCGCTTGGACTTTACGCTGGCAATATCAAACCCTTGGACTTCTAATGCCAAGACCCATGCTTGGACTTTCCATGCCAAGACCCATGCTTGGACTTTCCCTTGCCAACCCATGTTGGACTTTTCATGCCAAGTGTCCCACATAGACTTCCCTTGCCAACTCATGTTGGACTTTCCATTGCCAAGACTCATGCTTGGACTTTACCAAATGCCAAGTGTCCCACTTGGAATTTCCATGCCAAGTACCCAAGACTTAGACTTTCCCATGACAATTACATTGTCATATATTTTTGTCGAACATCAAAACATCACTTGAGTCAAACTCGAGTCCTGGTCAATCGTGACCTGGGCCGATTGCACCAACACAAGCTTGGAGCTTGATGGTTGGTCCTAGATAGGAGAAGAGTTTTGTTTCATTCTTCCCTTTGTTTTGAGCGAGCAAGGAAGGGAAGAGTGTGTTCTAGGAGGCTTCGTCTTTTGGAAGATCATCACCCACACGACGTCCAAAAGGAGGATAGGCATACGATAGAAGACCTTGAGGTAAACAAGAGGTATGATTCTTGTTTTTCTTTCCTTTTGTTTCTTTGTTTATTGAATGTTTTGTTATGTGGCTAATTTACTTGGACCTCGATTATAAACACAAAATCCGGCGATTCGTACATCATCTATTCCACGGCTATTCGAAGAATAGAGGTAGGTTGCTTGAACAACAAGTTTGTTCAAGTGACCACTCTAATCGAATAGCACAACGATGGAATGCTTGCTTGGGTAATCCATCTTTGTCAAGGATAAATTTTTATCCGGGGACGTAGACGGGATTACCATGAACAAGCGACCGAGTTGAAGTGGGAAGCGAAGTTTCCTCCCTTCAATTGGTATCAGAGCCACGATTTCCGGTTTTGTGTCTTTAGGATTCGTTTACTTTTATGCACTTTTCATATATTATATGTGTCGGATAATAGTAGGATATGCGTAGGTTAACTGTTTGGTTACAGGCATAGGATCCAACTATTATGGCCATATGTGTGTATGTGATTGTGTGTGTGTTAATTGTATATTATTTGAATCCTTGATGTTGACGAGGCTACTATTTAATTTTTGTAATTAAGTACGACATTGTTTAGCCACTCCTTTTGTTTTAGTTTACTTTCGATCTAGATTTCATGTACACTCCTTCGTGGAGTATAGGATCGATGGATGTAAATTAAAATAGTTTTTTCTTGACTCGGATCTCCGGATGGCTTGTACATGGCGTAGGAAGGAGCGAACGAGATGGCGATACGACGGGAGGCATATCGGAGACAAAAGCCATAATAGTTGGAAAATATTTTCATATTTATTGATTCTTGTTTTATATGCATGTCGTAGGCTAGGAAAATTCCTCAATTTTAAATTACTAAGTGGGAGAGGGATATTTTTATAAATTCCCACGGCCTCCATTACGATTTGACATGTGATGCAAACAAACTTGCGCATCGGCTCTGAGTGCCTTCCTCCCCATCGGATGAGTTTATTTGCGGATCAGAGGGTCAAATATGGTTATAGGAAATTATTAAGGATCATTTGTACTTCCCCATTGGAAGGTACGTAACCAAAGATAATTGCCTTAGTACCGAGTAATGGTGAACACTTAGATGCAAATAGGAGTATCCTCCCCATCGGAGTCACTGCTTTTATTTGTAGGGCCGAAGAGGAACCAACTATTAATTTTATTTGTCAAAAAGATAGGTTGACAAGATAGTAAAATTAATGGGTAAAACCTCCTCTTACAAATGTAGAATTCGTATACGTCCACACTATCGTGGTATACAATATTCTCGGTGTTTTGAGGTGTTGGTTGATTTTAAAATTTTATTGTTTAAGGAATCAATAATTTTTTGAAATCTAATGTTTTCATATATGTGATTCTTAGGTTTTTCAAAAATGACTTTCATCCCGCTTGCTGTGATACTAAAAGAAAATAAACTTACTGGACCTAATTATGTTGATTGGAAGAGGAATCTTGACATTGTCTTGACTGCTGAGGAGTACAAATATGTACTCTTCGAAGAGTGTCCTCCTAAGCCTGTGGATGATTCTGGGGAAAAGGAGAAGGAGAGTTATAAGAAGTGGATTAAGGCTAATGAGATAGCGCGATGTTACATTTTGGTATATATGTCAAATGTACTGCAACATCAACATCAAGCCATGCCCACTTCCTATGACATGATGCTCAATCTCAAAGAGGTTTTCGAACACTAGAATCGGGCTGCTTGGCAGGAAGCCATGAGGAACTTGATGACGACCACCATGATCGAGGGAACACCCATGAGGGATCATGTTCTCAAGATGATGGCTCATTTGAATGAGCTGGAAGTCCTTGGAGCTGAGATCGATGAGGAAAACCAGGTCGATATCATATCCAGTCCCTACCTAGGATTTTTGAGCAGTTTCGCCTGAACTACAACATGAATAAGAGGTTGTATTCATTGGCGGAGCTTCTGACAGAACTCCAGGCGACAGACGGGTTATTTCATCAGAGTGCTTAGGCGCAGGCCATGGTTGCCCAAAAGGTTTCTACTTTTAAGCTGAAAGGCAAGAAGAAGAAGAAACAAGCTAGGCGTAGGCCATGGTTGCCCAAAAGGTTTCTACTTTTAAGCTGAAAGGCAAGAAGAAGAAGAAACAAGCTGGGGCAAAGGTGGCGGAAGGATCTCATGGAGGAGTGAAGAAGCCAAAAGGTAAGTGCTTCACTTGAAAGCAGACTGGACACAAGAAGAAGGACTGCCCCAATCGGAAGCAGAACAAAGGTATATCTTTTGGTCTAGTCGTTGAAACATGTTTAGCGGTGTTATCTACCGGCACCTGGTGTGTAGATACGGGAGGCACTGATCATGTCTGCAATACTTTGCAGGGGTTCCAGGAAACCAGACGACTGACTGAATGGGAGATTACCATCTACTTGGATTACCATCTACTGTAGATAGCTTTCCTTAATGGAAGTCTCGAGGAGAACATCTATATGAAGCAACCAGAGGGATTCATTGCAAAGGGCAAAGAGTATCTTATGTGTAAGCTTAATTAGTCCATTTATGGATTGAAGCAAGCTTCGAGGTCTTGGAACATCTGCTTTGATGAGGTAATCCAATCTTATGGATTTATTCAAAGTCCAGATGAGTCTTGTGTATACAAGAGATGTGACGGAAACATAGTGGTATTTCTTGTACTATATGTAGATGACATTTGTTAGGGCAATCTCTTGCCATGATATGGTTTTGATGTGTGTGGCAAAGGATTTAAGTTAGCTTGTTATTGTGATTTGATATGTGCGTTGAAGTCGTGCAGGACTTAGTAATTCGCACATGGAGCCTTGGCGGGTTCACCACTCATAACCTCGTGCTTGAGTCAGAGAAGAAGCATTGCAAAGTCGTGTGCTTGATGTTGCCGAGGGACCACCGGACGAGTTGACTTGGTTAGGGATGTATACTGAAAAGTCTATCTTTTGTATGAACATCTTTATTTTGAAATAAGAATCACATGATCATTGTTTGCATATTTTTATGGTTATGCAATATTGTCTAATACATTACATTGTAGATAACATGGTGTGTGGTGTCACACGGGAGATCATGTTATCGACTCCTTGTAAAGTATAAGTATAGGCTCACAACTGAGATGGCTTTGGACAAACCATTGGTATGGTTGTAGTGTGATTTGGTATTGGTTTGTCTTGACCATAAAATCACACTAGTACACTTTGCGTGTATTGAGCAGGACCAACTTAGAGGTGATTCGATTTATTGCTGACTACATAATCGAATCAGACCTTAGATATTATATTGTACATACTCTTAATCCCGATATAATAACGGACACATATACTTAGTAATCATTTCTTTGATTTACCAATGGGCGAGATTTATAGATTAGATCGATAGGCTCGGTAAGTTGGGAGATGATATTAGTTATATGGTGTGCCATTGATTATAGGAGGAAACCGTGTCCTATATATTAGGATGATGATGTCCCCTTGAGGAGCTCATAAGGTTCATCATGTAAACCCTGCAGGTGGACTTGGTCCGGCATGATGAAAAGGTTGAGTGGTACTACTCATAGAGCTAGATGTTGATTAATTAATGGTCAGTAAATTAATTAATCAAAGGACATTCGAGATCTTAAACACGGGGAGAAAATGTACAGATAATATATGGAGCCCATATTATCTTATGGGGGTCGGTGTGGTAGATCAATGATAATCCTTTAGTGGATTGGATTATCATTTATGGATCGGACTTTATGTGAGCTTGATCCATGGGTGGCCAAGATCCAACTCCTCCTCATGGTCTCTAATGTAGCCTATTAACACCTCATGAAGCTTAGATCCAATGGATAGAAACAAAACTCTAGATCGAATGTAGAGATTAAATCTCTAAGATCAGCGGTTGAGATTAAATCTCTAGATCCGACGGTTGAGATTAAATCCCTAGAACCAATGGTGGAGATTAAAAGGAGGCTTATCCCTAACTCTATAAAAGGAGTTTGAGGGGTTGGCGTGGAGATCAATAAAGAGAAGTTAGGGTTTTTGAGGTTGGCGGCAAGAGATAGGAGCTAGGGTTTGGGCTTGGGCGGCACCTAATAAGGAAAGATTTCCTTGCCTTCTTCTTCTTCCTCAAGCTGTCGCCGCCCCTTGAGTTTCTTCCAGCCCTTGGACGGCATCCAAACTCCTTCTTCTCCTTCTCCTTGGCCGGTGGAACAAAGGTTTAGGGTCCTCCCTTGAAGTTTTTGGCCGGCAACCCTTAATCTCTTCTTCCTTCTTGGCCGGCGGCAAAGCTCCATCCTTGGAGGTTGTTGGTTGGTTGAAAGAAGGAATAGAGCTTTGTTTCTATTCTTCCTCTTTCTCGGAACGAGCAAGGAAGGAAGATTGGTGATCTAGGAGCTTCAACTTTTGGTAGATCGTCACCCACACGACGTCCGAAAGGAGGAAGGTCATACATTAGAAGATCGAGAGGTATATCTATTCTCTATTCTCTTTTGTTACTTGCTTGTATTTGTTTTTTCAATTATGAGCATGATATATTCTATTTGTGGCTAAATAATACTTGGATCCCGAACATAAATACAAAAGTCGGCGATCTGGACATCGTCTATTCCGTGGCTACTCGTAGAATAGAGGTTGGTCGCTTGAACAACGAGTTTGTTCAAGTGACCTCTCTAAACGAATAGCATGACGATGACTTGATTGTTTGAGCAATCCCTTTTGTCTAGGATTAATTTTTTTTTAATCCAGGGACATCGATGGGATCGCCATGAAAAAACTGTTGGTGCAGGGGCACTAGATAATCGAACCTGTGTTTTGATTATGGCAAAGACACAAAGTTAAGTTTATATTGTTATCTCACGAGCTAAATCAAGTGTGCAGAAAAGTACTAAAGCTGGAGCTGAAGGCTAGCGACACCCGGAGGAAGCCGTGGTGGTCGGGCGACACTTGAGTGAATTCGGAGGGAGCCGAAGGAATCGAGTGGAAGGCCGGAAGCGAGAGCTACTATCGAGGTAAGCTCGTGTGAGTGAGAGATTGTAAGGTCGTGTCCTCTTTACGGGGACGACCGTAGGCGACGATTCGACTAAGACTTCCTGTGGAAGGTCTAGGTCGAGATCGGACGGTTAGAAACCGTCGTATTTATCATTTTCCGAGCTAATCTCTTCTTTGCGGGGAAGTGGCGGTGGCGATCATTCTTTGGACATTGAGCGATCGGTGATCATCGATGGTGATGAGATCATCGATCATTGTCATCGATCGGCCCGATGATGCGATCGATCGTGATGGCGACATTGGCAAAAGGAGGAGGATTCATCTCCAAATCACATCAATTATTCATCAAGTGCTCCTACAACGCCAGCGCTTCAACAGTCATAGCGCCGATGCGGCAAGTTTTGATCTTCTTAGTAATATTTTGATATTATATTCTGTATTTTTATCTTCATAACGAGGTGAGGTAGGCTTGTTGCCTCATCCTCGTGTATTCGGTTTTTGTAATCGTTGTCTCCTACCTCCAACGAGGAGGAGACGTTTTAGTGCTTTGCCCTCCGTACGCGGTCTAGGACCGATAGGGCCTTGGAGTATCAACCGCTGGGTTGTGAACCAAGTAAAATAAACGTGTTCATTTATTTTCCGCTGTGCTTACTTTGCGTCGAGCGAGCGAAAAGAAAAGATTTACGATCGCTATTCACCCCCTCTAGCGCGGCTTCTCGATCCAACAATTGGTATCAGGCGGGCGCTAAGATTTAGTGAAACCACCAATCTAGCACGTTTTGGTTTTCTTTTAGTATTTTTCGATTCATTATATTTCTTAGGTTTTGTTTCCCTTTTCCCAGACCAAGTCTTGGTACATAGTTTTGGTTGTGTTTTGCTAGTACTAATCTCCTTGGAGTACCTCACGATCAAAGCGAGCATAACTTTTGCTACAAGTGGACTCACACGATCTACCCACCAAATCGAAGCTCTCTGAAAGATCTACACTTCTTACGAGGTTTACCCCGTAACAAGCTATTTCAGCCCCAAAATCCAGCGTTTAGTACCCTTTCGGGGACATCGAAGGTCGTAAGTTTCAAATTTTTTTAGTTTTTTATCCTCCTTATTTATTTCTGTTTTTTTTCCTATTATTTCCCGCATTACTAATCCAAGACCAAGTCTTGGAATTCTCTTTGGTTTTTATTTGTGTTTTTGCAAGATACTTAATGGCTCACATTGAGGGATATAGCACCACCCGACCTCCGTTCTTTAACGGAGATGATTTCCGTTATTGGAAAGGTCGGATGGAGTGTTTCTTGAAAACACAAGTCGAGACTTGGATAATAATCCAAACCGGCTTTGCTTTACCCACCAATGATCAAGGAGAGCCCTTGGATTTCAACAAGTGGACAAATGCAACCAAGAGGCAAATCGAAGCCGATGCAAGAGCAACCCAAATATTGCAATGCGGCTTGTCCAAGGAGGAACTCAACCGCATCGGACCATTCATTAGCGCCAAGGACCTATGGAATAAATTAATTGAGCTACACGAAGGAACGTCCGATGCTAAGGTATGTAAACGTGACCTTCTTTTCAATAAGTTGTATAACCTCAAGATGCAGGAACACGAGACGGCAACGCAACTACACGCCCGCGTCCAGGACATTATCAATGGCCTACACACCATCGGACACAAGGTCGAAAACCGTGACCTACTAAGGTACGTTCTTAATTCATTTCCTAGGACTACCTTGTGGGCATCCATGGTCGATGCCTACAAGGTCTCTAAGGACCTTTCGAAGCTTAGGTTAGATGAATTATTTTCCGAGTTTTAACTTCACGAGGAAACTTACTTGATCCGGGCCGAGAGAGGTTTTTCTCTACTTGCAGGACAAAGAAGCAAGCCACCTACTAGGCAAGTAGATGAACTCGAACCGAAGGCGAATCCGAATCCGAAGGAGGCCATAATAGTCAATATTGTGCGGAGAATAGTTCGACAAGAAAGAAGGAAATTGAAGAATGAGAACCAAAGAAAAAGGGAGCAAGGAAAGCCTTCCATGCAACTTGGGACAACAGAGAAGACATAGCTTACATGGCAAGAGCGGAGAGTCAGTCGAATCCAGCCGAGTCCAACTACAACTCGACTCAGGCCAGATTATTTGAGAAAACTCAAAGCGGACCAAAGGGAAAGTTAAGGTTGATTTCTCTTTAATTAGTACACTTTACAATACAATTAAATGCTTAATAGAAATTAACTAAGTCAGGAGTCTAGGGTTGAGTCGTTACTTGAGGAGGTTGAAACCCTCAAGCAAGAGGCTACTCTAATCTCTTCAACTAGTCAAGTTCAAGAGGAAACTCAACCCAAATTGAAAAACTTGAGAAGGAGAATTCTCTCTTGAAGACCAAGTTCAAGAGGTCGAGGCTAGGTTGGAAAAGTTCACGTTGGGATCTAAGAACCTTAAGACTACTTGGAACCCAAAGAGCCGTGTACAACAAAGCGGACTCGGTTTAAGTCAAAGACTACGAATAGGTCTTATATGTCTATCGTAAATCGTAGTCATCAAAGAGTCCAAGCATGGGTCCCAAAGGTTTTGTTAAATTCACATATAAGGACTAATAAGTATTGGATTCCTCGGGATCAAGTTCATTATTTGAATAGACCTTATTGGTTCAATGGTCTAGGGGAGCTAACACTAAAATAGTATACGCTTACTTAGCAAAACCATTGCATGCTTAGAATTTACATTAACTTGTGAACTTACTTAGAATCGTACATAACCAACTAAAATCCTTGAAAAGATTGAGCCTCGGGAGCCTCTTTCATAAATAACTAGTTAGTCAACTCTTGATAATATAGTATCGGGGCGCGAGATGATAGTGCGTTAGGAGACAAAGTCTCGTGTATTCGAGCTAGATAAGGCGTATCTAGCTTGGTGCACTTGACCGAGTGGAACTAGTGAAGCTACCTCGCCGTATCCTAAACTAGTTAGACGAAGTAACCTAAGTGACTTAAGTAATATTTTCTTGAATTTGGCTTTGTCTAAGGAAGTGGTCGTTGTTAGATCAAAGAAGGCCCCTGTGCCTCGCCATGACCTGGAAACCAGTTTCTCGAAAAGTTACTTAACAATCTAAAGGTTAAATCTGAATCTAACCCAAGGTTGACTATCTTTAATCAATTTAAAATCATCTCACAAAACATATAAGGTGAACAAATTATGAGACACATAGAATGGGTGAGATGTTAAGGATAATTGAAATATACTTGAAACAATCCTTCAAAATACTACTTATTTTCTCAACTATTGTACTTAACAACTCGAGGCCAAAGTTTAGCGCCCCCTACATCTCTTATACTTCATATATTTGACTAAGGGGAGAGCAAACTAATCTTAAGGGTTATATTATAAATCTTTAGATTATTAGTGCGAGAGGACACACCTCGAACCAATCTATCTAACTATTGCTAGGCGCATGCTTGGACTTATATTTGATTTATCTAGTTGCATTCATAAGCGACATTGTTTTAAACCCCTATTTTATACAAAAACCCCAACACTTTTTTTTGATTTATGGCAAAAGGGGGAGAAGAGCGAAAGTTAAGGGGAAGTAACACAAAATTTCATTTTGAAACACAAAATTTGTTTTTGAAAACTAAAGTATCTCTTTCAAAACTCACCTAGGGTTAAGGGGGAGTTTTGGTTAAGGGAGAGTGGCATTCATCATCTACTATATGTGTTTTATGCTTTAATTTCCCTTAACTTTGTGTTGGTTTGCCATAGATCAAAAAGGGGGAGATTGTTGGTGCAGGGGCACTAGATAATCGAACCTGTGTTTTGATTATGGCAAAGACACAAAGTTAAGTTTATATTGTTATCTCACGAGCTAAATCAAGTGTGCAGAAAAGTACTAAAGCTGGAGCTGAAGGCTAGCGACACCCGGAGGAAGCCGTGGTGGTCGGGCGACACTTGAGTGAATTCGGAGGGAGCCGAAGGAATCGAGTGGAAGGCCGAAAGAGAGAGCTACTATCGAGGTAAGCTCGTGTGAGTGAGAGATTGTAAGGTCGTGTCCTCTTTACGGGGACGACCGTAGGCGACGATTCGACTAAGACTTCCTGTGGAAGGTCTAGGTCGAGATCGGACGGTTAGAAACCGTCGTATTTATCATTTTCCGAGCTAATCTCTTACTGCAGGAAGTGGCGGTGGATCATTCGCGGCCATTAGGCGATCAATCAGCTATCGATTGGTGATGAGATCATCGATCGTATCATCGATCGGTCGATGAGAGGCATCGATCGGTGATGGCGACGATTCAGCTTTTGCGCTAGGTCAAAACGGATAACGTTTGACGCGGCCACTTCGCGATAAAATTTGGAAAAATCCATGATCCATTCCAAAGAAATAGGAGACAAATTCAGAGGCTAAAGTCTATAAAAGGAGGGGAGGATTCATCTCCAAATCACATCAATTATTCATCAAGTGCTCCTACAACGCCAACGCTTCAACACATGCTTGGCACGCGACCAAGTTTTGATCTTCTTCGTGTGATTCAAGTAATATTTTTGATATTATATTCTGTATTTTTATCTTCATAACAAGGTGAGGTAGGCTTGTTGCCTCATCCTCGTATATTCGGTTTTTGTAATCGTTGTCTCCTACCTCCAACGAGGAGGAGACGTTTTAGTGCTTTGCCCTCCGTACGCGGTCTAGGACCGATAGGGCCTTGGAGTAGCAACCGCTGGGTTGTGAACCAAGTAAAATAAACGTGTTCATTTATTTTCCGCTGTGCTTACTTTGCGTATCGAACGAACGAAAAAGAAAAGATTTACGATCGCTATTCACCCCCCCTCTAGCGACGCTTCTCGATCCAACAAAAACAACCAAGGTGAAGTGGGAAGCGAAGTTTCTCCTCACGGATCAACCCAACAACTTGAGGTGAAGCCAAGGAAGCAGACTTCGAAGGCAAGAGATGCGAAGGAGCATTGCAGAGTCGTGCGCCTGATGCTGTCGAGGGATGTGGCCTTGAACGAAGAGAGGTTCGGCGAGGGACTTTGAGTGAGATGAGAGAATGAGTGAATTGTAAGTAGCTCATTAGGTGAACTTGGCCGAATGGCTGAGTGTTGGAGGCTCGACCGCAAGGGTTGAGGTTTACCCGACCGCCGGAAGCTCAAACAAATGTTAAGTTTGAGTTTCACACGGCACTAGTCGACTGCCATGAAATGACAGTCGACTGCTCTGAGTCAAACGTAGTTCGATTGGTATCCGACTGATGGGTTTATGCCCAGCAGTCGATTACCATGGAATGGCAGTCGACTGCCAGAGGATGTCTCGGGCATAGAACCTCTCGTAGCCGACTAGGCAGTTGACTATGGAGGCAGCAGTCGATTGATGGATACATCAGTCGACTGCCAAGGGATCCGTTGGACTACAACGGTCGGGATCCAACTTGTTCCGAGGCCATTGTAGTGGCGGCAGTCGACTGTCAAGGGCAGCAGTCGACTGGTGACGGCCAACGGGAAGAAATCAGCCCTTTCTATAAAAAGAGAGGGTATGGGCTTTTGGATGGCTAATGCCTATGCTCTAAGTGATCATCCAAGTGCTCCACAAGATTCAAACTTCTTCTCTTAGTTTTCTTTCACATCTATTGTAAAAGAAGGAGTGTTCTTGAGTTGTAAGGGTTACCTCCACCTAGCTTAGTGCAAAGGAGAGACCAATAGTGATTTGGTTACGGAGTGATTCACCAAGGATGAATCAGGGATCATGGATTAGCGGCGTAGCCGTGAACCACGTTACATTTCGGTGTTAGCATTGTTTGTATTCTTATTTCTATTTGCTTGTCTTGTTTTGTTTCCGTTGCGCTAATTTCTTTGTAGATGAGCAATTTCCGTCATCCAACCAAAGAGGGCTATTCACCCCCCTCTAGCTGACCAATCTACACTTCATCGATCCTACAAGTGGTATCAGAGCCAAGTCGCTTGTCAAGGACTAACCGCGGCAACAAGCACTTCATCAAAAGATGGCCGGCTCCAATATTCACCCACCAAAGTTTGAAGGAGAATCCTCTTGGTGGAAAAAGAGAATGGAGGTATTTTTCGAAACCGACTTTGAAATTCTTTTAATTATCGAAAATGGTTTCGAATTGCCTTGGGATGAAGAAGGGGAGCCATTGGAGAAATCAAGGTGGAGCAAGAGGCAAAGGGAAGAATACTTGCCAAATTCAAAGGCCAAGAACCGCCTTTACAATGTACTCCCCCAACAAGAAGTAAACCGGATTGGGGAATGCTCTAGTGCAAAGGAGATGTGGGAGAAGCTAGTAGAGCTTCATGAAGGTACCTCGGAGACCAAACTTGCAACGAGAGACCTCCTCCGCTCCCAACTATCAAACATCAAATTAGAAAAGGGAGAAAAGGTAACCTCACTACACTCTAGATTTAAAGAGATAATAACCGGTTTCTCTAGTGTAGGTGAGAAGCTTTCAAATAGGGACATGCTCATGAAGGCTATAGATGCCTTTCCTCGGTCCTCAAGATGGAGCTCTATGGTGGACTCATTCTACATCTCCAAGAACCTAGAAGTAAGCACCTTGGAGGAATTTTTCTCAACAATGGAGCTCCACGAAACAAGGCTTGAAGGAATAGTTGAAGAGCCTAGAATTCAACCTTCAAGAGGAGTAGCCTTGATGGCCCACAAAGGGAAGAAGAAGATGGAGACTCCCTCCTCCGACGACGAAGCATCCTCCTCCTCCTCCATGGATAGCATGGAAGAAGCCTATATGGTAAGGAGGGTAAGGCATGAATTAAAAGGTCTTAAATTCAATAACTCTAATGATAGGAGAAGAAGACCAAGGGGGAAGATTATTTGCTACAATTGCCAAGGAGAGGGACACATAAGGGACAATTGTCCCCTCTTGAACAAAAGCAAGGAGGAGAAGAGAAAGAAGGAAGAAAAGAAGAAGAAGAAGGGAAGCAAGAAGAAAGAAGAAGAGAAGAAGGCCAAAGAAAAAGGGAAGGCCAAGGCACTAAAAGCAAGGACATGAGATGACCCCTCTTCATCATCTTCATCATCATCGGAAGAGGAGAATGCCTTTGTCACCAACCTTGCTTTGATGACTTTTGACGAACTAGATTCATCCTCCTCCGAAAATGAAGGATCAAGCACAAGTGAGGAGAGCTCTAGTGAAGGGGGAGCTTCTTCACCATCCTCATCCGAAGAAGAGGAAGACATGGAGACTATGGTAACGAACCTCTCACCAAGTAAAATAGTTTCCATGATTTCTAGTCTTACTAAGGATTTATTTACAGCCAAAAAGAAAAATAAGAGCATGCTAGATCAAATTAAGGACTTAGAAGAAAAATTAGAAAAAGCATGCTTAAATATAAATGATAATATTTCTTCTAGCTTAAATGATGCATGCTCACATGATCTTTATATTGTTGGGTTTCCGGCACCGCGGCGTGTGTGTGTTCGATCATGTTTCGTAAACATGAGCACAGCGGAAGCAATTAAAAAATAATAAATCTATATTTATTACAACACACACAACACACGCATGCATATTACAACAAGTGTAGACATAAC
The DNA here is from genome assembly GCA_025175895.1 of Wurfbainia villosa. NCBI lineage: Eukaryota > Viridiplantae > Streptophyta > Magnoliopsida > Zingiberales > Zingiberaceae > Wurfbainia > Wurfbainia villosa. The sequence goes on from CM045996.1 coordinate 31,652,361, forward strand.
CGTAAATTAAAATTTGCAATACAAGGAAATTAAACTACGTTATACCTTTCGTATGACATGTAGCGGGAACGGCATCAACCGGAACGATCCTCGTAAGAATCGTCTCTATCCGTATCCACGCCGAGCTCCTCGGGATGACTTCGCTAAGTCACGAGCTTCATCTTCGTATGGGTTACTAGCCTCGTGTTGAAGACGACGTGATCGAGAGATGATCACGATCCGAATCCAAATTCGGATCCTAAAACGAGTTCTCAAAACTCGCTTCTCCGGAGAGGTATTCGTCAACCGTTTGACGAATCCTTCGTCCCCCACCTCAGAGGATTACCGGAGATCAAATCCCCAGTAAGTTAGCCGCTGTCGGAGCACTAACTGTCGTCCAAATGACGCTCCGACGAGAGGAGAATAAGCTGTCAAGAAAACTGGATAGCTTTGGTGGAGACCTTGCGCCGGCCAAATAAGGAAAGCGACTTGCTCACCTTGTCGCCGGAGCCAAGGAAGATCACCGGGGCTCCTCCGGCAGCAGCTCGTCGCCGGCAAGAGGAGGAAATGGCAGCAGCTGGCTTGGTCGCGGAAGAAGATGGTTGGCGGCAATAGAGTTGGCGCCAACAAGAGGAGGAGGTAAATTAGGAGGGCTTAACAAACCCTAATGCCCTCTTTTATAGAGAACTAATTCTCTTAATGGTTAATGGATCATATCCATAAAGCCCGTTAACCCGCTCCATTAAGATAAGTTAAAATAAACCAAACCATGATGGTTTATTTTAAGTTAAAACGAACCGAACCAACCTTTGGTTCATTCGTTTAATATAAACCAAACCCTTTGGTTTATTCTCATCCATTGGATTAGAACCAAACCATTTTGGTCCATCCATTATGTCTTCATAAGACACGGCCCATCCACGCTTCCATTGCGACTGAAAAAATTTCATGCTCGCTTTATGTTTGGTCCAACCAAACATAGTTTCTCTCGGTCTGAGAATCCCATTCTCAAGCTCGTTTTAAATCCTTTGGATTACACTCGTTGTGCGTGTGACCAAATAGGTTCTCGATTTATGTTGGCCGTCTATAATTAACCATTAATTATAGAACAATCATGAGTTGCACCTAGTAGTACATCATGATCCCCAATTAACCGAAAAAATCAACGGTTGATCCAGAACTATTTCTGAAACCCTTCAGTAGCTCGAATGAATCGTGCCCCATTCCCTTCACTCATCTTATACCCACTTGGTTCAGGACATGGTCTATTGTGTCAGTCCCCACTAGGCTGACTACGACACACCTAGCCCAAGTATCATTTCCTCGTCCTACGGATTCTAGTTACTCCACATGTATCGAAGAGTACCTTACTCTAAACATGTAATGCTTTGGCCAAAGACTTTAGTAACAATCCGACGAGAGGCCATGGGTATACATCTCCTCGCAAGGAGTGGTGAATCCTTTATAGGCTATTCAAACACCTTCGATCACTTCGACTTATACCCAATCATCCCGGGTCCACATCTCCTTAGAGATGTTTGCTTAAGATGTCAAAGCATAAGTCTCCATGATCAAGATGACTTGAATACCGCAAGTCAAATGAACATCGCACTTAAGCCACAGTAAGAACTTCATTGACATATCTATATATGCAGAGAACTATATGAAGTCTTACGGCTGGTCACTCCAATGAACTAGTTACCATAACTAGCATCCACGATTAACTCCGGACATCACTATGTCTCGGCCCGGTGAGAATCAATTTGCTTGGATACACCAAGGAGTATACCTCGTGCTAGTCTCGACAGAATTGATGGTGTCCAAATCCATCAATTCATCGACTAGGGATAATTCCGATACATCACAATTACACATGTAGAGATACTCACTAGTTGTGATCCAATCACAAATTCTCTCATGCTGTGAATCGCATCGTGGACATTCAGTAAATGAGTTTAAGATCCAATCAAATACATGAAACATGTATACTCAAATAGTGAATCTTCATTTATCATATAAATGGTTCATACATAAGGCGATTGCCTTAGGACATCTCTCATATATTACTAACAAACTCCCACTTGGCCTAATGCCAATCGCTACGGTATCCAATACCATAAGCTCTAACATGACCCTCAAACTTATTTTTGAGGTAATGCCTTAGTCGAGGATCCGCTAAGTTCCTTTCGGTGGGAATTTTCTCGATTTGTATTTCGTTCCTCTTATGATCTCTCGATAAGATGATAGCGGAAGCACATGTTTGGATCATTGATGAGACCACATCAAGTTCATAGATGAACTACTTGATCCAAACCGCTTCTTCGCTTCTTAAAGCTGCAACGTATTCTGCCTTAGTGGCAGAATCCGCTATAGTGTCAAGCTTGGAACCTTTCCAACTTATTGCGCCTCCATTCTAGGTGAATACATACTCAGACTAAGACATGGAATCATCCTTATGCATCCGTATCATCCTACCCACGTATCACCATGTACCCTTCTCCATATATTAGGAACATATCCTTAGTTCTTCTCAAGTACTTAAGGATCGTCTTAACAGCCGCCCAATGATCCATTCCTGGATCGGACTGGTATCTGCTCGTGACACTCAGAGCATACGATACATCGGGCCTCGTACATAACATAACATACATGATAGATCCTATTGCGGATGCATAGGGAATCTTACTCATTCAAATCCTCTCGTCTTCTGTGCGCGGACACATAGACTTCGAAAGGTGTACCCCATGCCTGATGGGCAGATAACCTTTCTTGGATTCCGACATGCTAAACCTCTTTAGCACTCGGTCTATATATATAGACTGCGAAAGACCAAGCAACCGTTTCGATCTATCTCTATAGATCTTAATCCCAAGGATGTAGGTTGCTTCTCCCAGGTCTTTCATGGAGAATGTCTTGGATAACCAAACCTTAACTGACTGTAAGATTGACACATCGTTTCCTATAAGTAATATGTCATCGACATACAATACTAGGAACACAACTGCACTCCCACTAACCTTCTTGTACACACAAGGTTCGTCTGGATTTTGTGAGAAATCAAACCTTTTGATCGTCTCATCAAAACGGATATTCCAGCTCCTGGATGCTTGCTTCAATCCATAAATGGATCGTCGCAATTTGCATACCTTGGTTTTATCAACCGATGTGAAACCCTCAGGCTATATCATATACACGTCCTCGAGCAGGTTTCCATTAAGGAAAGCTATTTTCACATCCATCTGCCATATCTCATAATCATAATGAGCCGCTATGGCCAGGAGCATCCGAATGGATTTAAGCATAGCTACAGGCGAATAGGTTTCGTCATAATCAACACTTTGTTTTTGACGATATCCTTTCGCCACCAATCTAGCCTTATAGGTAATCACATTACCATCCATGTCGGTTTTCTTCTTGAAAACCCACTTGCACCCTACAGGCTTTATGCCTTCAGGTGGGTCAACCAAGTTCCAAACTTGGTTTTCGTACATGGAATCCATTTCCGACTTCATGGCACCAAGCCACTTATCCCTTTCTGAACTTGTCAGCACTTCTTCATAACTGGTAGGCTCCTCATCATCAATGAGTAACACGTCGTTCGATTCACTTACGAGAAATCCATATCTCTCGGGAATATTGCGTGTTCTTCCAGATCTACGAAGATGTGGTGTTACAATAGGTCCAGCCGATTGCTCATCATTATGAGTTGTCGGTTGTTGTGCTTCACCAGGTATCTCATCAATGTCTATTTGAGTCTCTCGAGCCTCCTCAAGCTCGACGACACTCCCACTGTTTTCTTGCAAGAGAAACTCTTTCTCTAGAAACCTTGCCTTGAAACAAACACCTTTTGTTCCACGGGATGATAGAATTGGTAACCCCTTGTTTCCTTAGGGTATCCAATAAATAGACATTTATCGGACTTAGCATCCGGTTTATGCGTCTGATCATTCACATAAGCGAGACAACCCCATATCTTCAAGTAAGATACATGAGGTTTCTTACTATTCCATATCTCATATGGAGTAGTTGAGACTACCTTGGTAGGCATTCTGTTTAACAAGTAAACAGCTGTCTGAAGTGCATAGCCCCAAAAGGACTTGGGAAGAGTTGCATGATTCATCATTGATCTGACCATGTCCAACAAGGTCCGATTACGCCTCTCAGATACACCATTATGTTGTGGTGTATATGGCGGAGTCCATTGAGACAATATGCCATTGTCTCTTAGATAATCAAGAAACTCTTGACTTAAGTATTCACCACCTCGATCCGATCGAAGTATTTTAATACTTTTGTCATGTTGTTTCTCTACTTCATTTCTGAATTCTTTGAACCTTTCAAAGGCTTCAGACTTGTGTTTCATCAAGAACACATACCCAAACCGTGAGTGATCATCGGTGAAGGTAATGAAGTAGCTATAGCCTCCTAAAGATTGAGTTGACATAGGTCCATATACATCACTATGTATTAGGCCTAGCAACTCTCCCACTCGTTCACCTTTTCCCGTAAAAGGTAACTTAGTCATCTTGCCTTTTAAGCATGATTCGCATGTATCGTATGAATCCAATTCAAACGATTCCAGAATTCCACATCGGTGTAATTCGGACATGCGTTTCTTGCTTACATGGCCAAGATGACAATGCCACATGTAGGAGTCTATTTGATTATCCTTTCGAGCACTCTTGTTGCTCGCTTCGATATTGCAAATGTCCTTTGGATCGTCAAGCGTATAAACACCATTGCTTAAAGTTCCGGTCCATAAAGAACCCATTCAAAGTTATGTAACAACAATTGTTACTAAAAGCGTCAAATGGAAACCATTTCTATTTGAACAAGAAATAGAAATGATGTTCTTTATCAACAAAGGAATATAAAAGCAATTGTCGATTCTAAGACAAGTCCTACAGGAGTTCCAACAAATACGTTCGATGGCGAGTCGGAATTGCTCCATTCCCAACACATAAATTTGACTCTCCTTAGTCTTCTTCTATTCCTTAGCCCATGTATGTCATTACATATATGTGAGCCACACCCAGTATCCAATACCCAAGTGTCTGAGGAAATAGAATGACAATCAATAAAGAAGATTTATGAAGAAGATGGGGCATCCGATGCCTTATCCTTCTTCACGGACTCAAGATAAATCTTGTACTTTCTTCGCAAATGGCTCTCCTTGCCATAATGATGGCAAGTTTCCTTTGTGCTAGTTCTACCTTCTTAGCCCTTCTCTTCTTTCCCTTCTGCTGTTCCTTTGACTTCCTCTTAGAACCTTTCTTCGAGGAATCAACTAACAGCACCGTCCCCTGCTCATGCTTCTCAGAAGACTCCACAGTCTTCAACATATTGGCGATACCCACGGATGAACCTCCTAGCATCTTAGAGGTGAAGAGGAGCTTTGAGACTTCGAACCTTTCGAATCTCACTTGCTCATCAACCAACTCACAAAGATGAAGGACTACGATATGAGCATCCAAATGCTCATGTTGCTTTCGTAGCTTGGGTTCCATCGCGGCTAGCATGATGCAACTCATTTGTTCAGAATCATTCATATGTTTCTGATAGGCCAATAATTGGTCCTGAGTTGCATTGACACTAGGACGGGCGGGAAGAGACGCTTCGAGGACATTTGCAAGCTTTTCAACCTTGAGAACAATTCTCAAGCTTTTAAGCCAGTCCATGAAGCTCGTAATTTATTCAATCAAAATGGAACGCAAATTCAAACACATCATGATCAATATATTAACTTAGAAATACAAAACGAGCATATATGAGAAAGATGATTTTAAAAATGCATCAATATACATTTATAAATCCCATTCATTTTTCGAATTTCAAAAACCTCAAAATCACTTCGGGAGATCGTAGGTCCATCTCCGAATGGGCTGATATCCATCATAGTTATGAACAACCTTGGAGAGAGTCCAACAAGCCATTCATAACTACGACGGTAGGTATCAACTATACCGATTGCATATCACGTATATGCAACTATCACAATGTGCTATCAACTAATTGAATGTTCACACATACATCGGGTTGTTAACACATTAACAAGTATGCATCATATGCATAGCACCCAACTTCACCTCCCTTTACATCGACCTTGGAGAGAGTCCAACAAATCGATGCTCCAGGTTAAAGTCAACCCATTAATCAGGACATAGTTTTAATATGGTTAGAGCGCATTCAACCAATTAGCCCAGCTTGGAGAGAGTCCAACAACCAAAGCTAACGATTGACCTCTGACTCTTACCATATTAGTATTAAACTATTCCATGGTTTGAACATATTCGGGTTCGAGCCGGGCTTGGAGAGAGTCCAACAACCCAAACAAGAAACAGAACTCTGGTTCTAACCATATTAATGGAAGGTGTAGGCTTTAATATTGATTAAGGGTTTTTATGTCTCATCCTCTTTGCATGCAAATAACTATTATCTACATGGCATGGCATACATGGCATACATCTACATGTCACGACACGCATGGCATAATGTTATGCATCTAATGCAATTACATGACATACAATTATGTCATGTATATAATTTCCTTATATGTCATAACTATTTATGGAAATAAAATATGTTTAAGATTTGATTCTCCAAATCAAATCATAATTAAATTAGGAAACAAATTTCCAAATCTAATCACATATTTTATTCATGGAATTATTTGATTAAGGAAAATCTATTTAGGAAACCAATTTCCTAAATCATTAAAATTACTTATGGAAATAAAATATTTTAAGATTTGATTTCCCAAATCAAATCATGATTAAATTAGGAAACAAATTTCCAGAATCTAATCAAATATTTTATTTATGGAAAATATCAATTTCCATAAATACTTCCAACTTTCAAAAAGTGGAAGATTTCCATAAATACTTCTAGACTTTCCAAAATTGAAAAATTTCCATAAATACTTCTAAATTTCAAAAATTAGAAAATTTCCAGAAATACATTATTACTATCGCAAAACCATTTTACGATTATGTCGAAACACAACCTGGGCTCTGATACCACTGTTGGGTTTCCGGCACCGCGGCGTGTGTGTGTTCGATCATGTTTCGTAAACATGAGCACAGCGGAAGCAATTAAAAATAATAAATTTATATTTATTACAACACACACAACACACGCATGCATATTACAACAAGTGTAGACATAACCGTAAATTAAAATTTGCAATACAAGGAAATTAAACTACGTTATACCTTTCGTATGACGTGTAGCGGGAACGGCATCAACCGGAACGATCCTCGTAAGAATCGTCTCTATCCGTATCCACGCCGAGCTCCTCGGGATGACTTCGCTAAGTCACGAGCTTCGTCTTCGTACGAGTTACTAGCCTCGTGTTGAAGACGACGTGATCGAGAGATGATCACGATCCGAATCCAAATTCGGATCCTAAAACGAGTTCTCAAAACTCGCTTCTCCGGAGAGGTATTCGTCAACCGTTTGACGAATCCTTCGTCCCCCACCTCAGAGGATTACCGGAGATCAAATCCCCGGTAAGTTAGCCGCTGTCGGAGCACTAACCGTCGTCCAAACGATGCTCCGACGAGAGGAGAACAAGCTGTCCAGAAAACTGGACAGCTTTGGTGGAGACCTTGCGCCGGCCAAATAAGGAGCGACTTGCTCACCTTGTGCGCGGGCCAAGGAAGATCACCGGAGCTCCTCCGGCAGCAGCTCGTCGCCGTGCAAGAGGAGAAAGCGGTAGCAGCTGGTCGCCGGTTGGAAGAGATGGTTGGCGGCAATAGAGTTGGCGCCAACAAGAGGAGGAGGGTGGGCGGCCAAATTAGGTTTGCCTCTTCATTAGGGCTTAACAAACCCTAATGCCCTCTTTTATAGAGAACTAATTCTCTTAATGGTTAATGGATCATATCCATAAAGCCCGTTAACCCGCTCCATTAAGATAAGTTAAAATAAACCAAACCATGATGGTTTATTTTAAGTTAAAACGAACAACAAGACCAACCTTTGGTTCATTCGTTTAATATAAACCAAACCCTTTGGTTTATTCTCATCCATTGGATTAGAACCAAACCATTTTGGTCCATCCATTATGTCTTCATAAGACACGGCCCATCCACGCTTCCATTGCGACTGAAACAATTTCATGCTCGCTTTATGTTTGGTCCAACCAAACATAGTTTCTCTCGGTCTGAGAATCCCATTCTCAAGCTCGTTTTAAATCCTTTGGATTACACTCGTTGTGCGTGTGACCAAATAGGTTCTCGATTTATGTTGGCCGTCTATAATTAACCATTAATTATAGAACGATCATGAGTGGCACCTAGTAGTACATCATGATCCCCAATTAACCGAAAAGATCAACGGTTGATCCAGAACTATTTCTAAAACCCTTTAGTAGCTCGAATGAATCGTGCCCCATTCCCTTCACTCATCTTATACCCACTTGGTTCAGGACATGGTCTATTGTGTCAGTCCCCACTAGGCTGACTACGTCACACCTAGCCCAAGTATCATTTCTTCGTCCTACGGATTCTAGTTACTCCACATGTATCGAAGAGTACCTTACTCTAAACATGTAATGCTTTGGCCAAAGACTTTAGTAACAATCCGACGAGAGGCCATGGGTATACATCTCCTCGCAAGGAGTGGTGAATCCTTTATAGGCTATTCAAACACCTTGATCACTTGACTTATACCCAATCATCCCGGGTCCACATCTCCCAGAGATGTTTGCTTAAGATGTCAAAGCATAAGTCTCCATGATCAAGATGACTTGAATACCGCAAGTCAAAGGAACATCGCACTTAAGCCACAGTAAGAACTTCATTGACATATCTATATATGCAGAGAACCATATGAAGTCTTACGGCTGGTCACTCCAATGAACTAGTTACCATAACTAGCATCCACGATTAACTCCGGACATCACTATGTCTCCAGCCAGTGAGAATCAGCTGCTTGGATACACCAAGGAGTATACCTCGTGCTAGTCTCAACAGAATTGATGGTGTCCAAATCCATCAATTCATCGACTAGGGATAATTCCGATACATCACAATTACACATGTAGAGATACTCACTAGTTGTTATCCAATCACAAATTCTCTCATGCTGTGAATCGCATCGTGGACATTCAGTAAATGAGTTTAAGATCCAATCAAATACATTAAACATGTATACTCAAATAGTGAATCTTCATTTATCATATAAATGGTTCATACATAAGGCAATTGCCTTAGGACATCTCTCATATATTACTAACAGATATGCCATTTGATGTTAATGATGCATGCATAGTGGAAAATAGGGCTCTAAGGGAAAAGGTAGACTATTTAACCAAAGCCCTAGAAAAGTTTACAATAGGCTCCAAAACCCTTAACATGATAATTGGGAGCTAAAGGGCAAGCTTCAACAAGAAAGGCCTAGGTTATAAGGAAAAGAAAAATGGAAAGACCTATAAATGTCTAATAGCTAGGGGTCAAGACAAAAAGAAGGAAATTGCTAGAAAATGGATCCCTAAGGAGTATTTAGTGAACCCCATAGGAAAGAACTTATTTTGAGTTCCTAAATCCATCCTAAAGGGTTAGGAAAACCCTAGGGTAGTCAACCATATGCAATTTACCTATATCATATGTTGGTTGACCTAGGATGGAGGGACAACATTTTTGAAATAGTGTTAGGTGATGATAATGCACCTATAAATAGATAAACCATGCTTTAGGTGATATTTGCCTTATTATCATGATGTAATGCCTAATGCATGATCACAATTTGATGAATTCATTTGGTTCATGATCATAATGTGGAATTCATACATATATATATTTATGATCATGTGGATTGTTAGGATGATACTTAACCTTGATAGAATTGCATGAAAATAATGGTTAAGTATATACAAATACCTTTAAGATGCATCTCACACTCACCATAGGCTACCATGATTGAAAACTTAGCATGTGTGAGATGATAGGATGATACAAATGTCCACTAATGCCTATGGCATTTAGATGGTCATTTAAGGTAAGTAAAATAGCAATAATAGACCAATCATGGGGAAGACTTATGTTTAATTCATAGACATATTGCCCAAAGATCATGGTTGGATATTTCATATGTTTTCAAAACAATTTCTTACTTTAAAATCTGTGTGTTCATGTTTTGAAACAATTCAAACCAAAACTAGGTGTTAAAATGGATACAAACTTCATCAAAACACTAGTTATTTTTAAAGCTTTTGGATTTTTGGTAAATACTTGAAAATATAATGTTTTTTCATGGAAAAATATTTTTCATTGATAAAGAACCATGAAAGAAATGTGTTCCCCAAATTTCACTATTTTTCGAATTTTCTGGAATTTATAGTGCATTTTTGAAATTCGTCCAGAAAATCAGAAATTCAGATTTCATTGTGTCAGTCGATTGCCATACTGATAGCAGTCGACTGATGGACTGTGAACGAGCACAGTAACTTGATTTTATCAGGTTTTTGACTGGTTTTAGTTTTTGTTTCTCTTTAGACTTGATGCCATGATATATAAACTTTGTTTAATCTTTTTGATGGTGTCAAAGGGGGAGAAAACTATATGTTTAAGTAAGGGGGAATATATTTAGGGGGAGTTTCATGTATTAAGGGGGAGAGTTGCTAATCATGTTATTCACATGCTTTCTTTCCTTAATATTGTATCAAATTTTTTTACCTAACTTAAACGGATTGTCACACATCAAAAAGGGAGAGATTGTTAGGGAAATCTCTTGCCGTGATATGGTTTTGATGTGTGTGATAAAGGGTTTAAGTTAGCTTGTTATTGTGATTTGATATGTGCGTTGAAGTCGTGCAGGACTTAGTAATTCACACATGGAGCCTTGGTGGGTTCACAACTCACAACCTCCTGCTTGAGTCAGATAAGGAGCATTGCAGAGTCGTACGCTTGATGCTGCTGAGGGACTGCCGGACGAGATGACTTGAAGCGAAGCCAAGGAAGTAGACTTCGAAGGCAAGAGACGTGAAGGAGCATTGCAGAGTCGTGCGCCTGATGCTGCTGAGGGACGTGGCCACGAACGAAGAGAGCTTCGGCGAGGGACTTCGAGTGAGATGAGAGAATGAGTGAATTGTAAGTAGCTCATTAGGTGAACTTGGCCGAATGGATGAGTGTCGGAGGCTCGACCGCAAGGGTTGAGGTTTACCCGACCGCCGGAAGCTCAAACAAATGTTAAGTTTGAGTTTCACGGCATCATTGCCATGAAATGGCGACATCCCCGATCGAATGCACGGTCGGCGCATCGGCATCCGACTGATGGGTTTATACCCAGCAGTCGACTGCCATGGAATGACAGTTGACTGCCAGAGGATGTTGCGGGCATAGAACCTCTCGTAGCCGACTGGGCAGTCGACTATGGAGGCAGCATTCGATTGATGGATACATCAGTCGACTGCCAAGGGATCCGTTGGACTACAACGGTCGGGATGCGACGTGTTCGGAGGCCGTTGTAGTGGCGGCAGTCGACTACCAAGGGAAGCAGTCGACTGGTGGCGACCAACGGGAAGAAATCAGCCCTCTCTATAAAAAGAGAGGGTGTGGGCTTTTGGATGGCTAATACTTATGCTCTAAATGATCATCCAAGTGCTCCACAAGATTCAAACTTCTTCTCTTAGTTTTCTTTCACATCTATTGGAAAAGAAGGAGTGTTCTTGAGTTGTAAGGGTTACCTCCACCTAGCTTAGTGCAAAGGAGAGACCAATAGTGATTTGGTTGCCGAGTGATTCTCCAAGGATGAATCGGGGATCATGGATTAGCGGCGTAGCCATGAACCACGTTACATTTCGGTGTTAGCATTGTTTGTATTCTTATTTCTATTTGCTTGTCTTGTTTTGTTTCTGTTGCCCTAATTTTTTGTAGACGAGCAAATTCCGTCATCCAACCAAAGAGGGCTATTCACCCCCCTCTAGTCGGCCAATCCACAATTCATCGATCCTACAACATTTTGTTAATTAGCAACAATGTCAATGTGTTATCGGACGTAAGGATATGGTTGTCCAAACAGTTTGATATAGAGGACTTGGGAGAAGTGGGACACATCCTTGGGATCGAGGTTATAAGGGATCACAGGAAAATGATGTTGTGTTTATCTCAAGCTTCATACATAGACACCATTATGGATCATTTTTGCATGCAGAACTCCAAGAAAGGTTTTCTACCTTTCAGGCATGGAGTTCCTTTATCTAAGGAGATGTGTCCTAGAACATCTAAGGAGATAGAATAGATGAAGGTAGTTCCTTATGCTTCGGCAGTAGGAAGCCTCATGTATGCTATGCTATGTATGAGACCAGATATCTACTTTGTCGTGGGCATGGTTAGCAGATATCAGAGTAATCCAGGACAGCGACATTAGACTGCGATAAAGCATATATTGAAGTACCTGAGAAGGACTAGGGATTATATGCTAGTTTACCAGGCAGACCAATTACTCCCTGTGGGTTACACAAATTCCGACTTCCAATCAGATAGGGATAACATTAAGTCTACCTCAGGTTTTGTGTTTACTTTGGGAGGTGGAGCCATTGTATGGAGGAGTGTCAAGCAGAAATGCGTGGCAGACTCTACCATGGAAGCTGAGTATGTGGCAACCTCTGAGGTGGCTAAAGAAGCTGTGTGGCTCAGGAACATCTTGATGGACTTAGATGTGATTCCTGGTTTGTCCAGAACTATCACAATTTATTGTGATAATAGTGGTGCAGTTGCAAACTCGAAGGAATCATGAGACCATAAGGCAAGTAAACACATAGAGCGCAAGTGCCACCTGATACGAGAAATCGTAAAGCAAGGAGAAGTTGTTGTGGCCAAGATTTCATCAGAGGATAACCTGGCAGATCCTTTCACTAAGGACCTTCCAGCGAGAGCTTTTGATAGGCATGTGGAGGGAATGGGAATCAGATGTATGGTAATATGAGGACAACATAGTCTTTTAGTAAAACTGGGAGATTTGTTGGGATGTATACTGAAAAGTCTATCTTTTATATGAACATCTTTATTTTTTAAAATAAGAATCACATGATCATTGTTTGCATATTTATGGGTTTTCATATTGTCTAATACATTACATTGTAGATAACATGGTGTGTAGTGTCAGATGGGAGATCATGTTATTAGTTCCTTGTAAAGTATAAGTAAAGGCTCACAACCTAGATGGTTATGGACAAACCATTGGAATGGTTGAAGTGTGATTTGGTATTGGTTTGTCTTGGCCATTGAATTACACTAGTATACTTTGTGTGTATTGAGCAGGACCGACTTAGAGGTGATTCGATTTATTGCTGACTACATAATCGAATCGGACCTCAGATATTATGTTGTACATGCTCTTAATCCCGATATAATAACGGGTATATATACTTAGTATTTATTTCTTTGATTTACCAATGGGCGAGATTTATAGAGTAAATCAATAGGCTCGGTAAGTTGGGAAATTATATTATTTATATGGTGTGCCGTTGATTATAGGAGGAAACCGTGTCCTATATATTAAGATGATAATGTTCCCTTGAGGATCTCAAAAGGTTCATCATGTAAACCCTGCAGGTGGACTTGGTCCGGCATGATGATAAGGTTGAGTGGTACTACTCATGGAGTTAGATGTTGAATAATTAATTGTCGATAAATTAATTAATTGATGGACATTCGAGATCTTAAACACGGGGAGATAAATTTACAAATAATATATGGAGCACATATTAACTTATGGGGGTTGGTGAGGTAGATCAATGATAATCATTTAGTGGAATGGATTATCATTAATGGATCGAACTTTATGTGGGCTTGATCCATTGGGTGGCCAAGATCCAACTCCTCCTCATGGTCCCTATTGTAGCCTATTAAAACCCTCATGGAGCCTAGATCTGATGATGGAAAATGAAACTCTAGATCCGACGATTTAGATTAAATCTCTAGATCCGAAGGTGGAGATTAAATCTTTAGATCTAACGGTGGAGATTAAATCTCTAGATCCGACGGTTGAGATTAAATCTCTAGATCTGACGGTTGAGATTAAATCCCTAGAACTAACGGTAGAGATTAAAAGGAGGCTTATGCATAGCTCTATAAAACGAGGCTTAAGGGGTGGGCGGCAAGAACATTGAAGGGAGATTAGGGTTTTGGCTTTGGGCGGCTAGGGTTTGAAGATGTCTTGGCCGGCAAGACTTGCTAGGGTTGTTGCTGGCTCCCATCTTCCTCTTCTCAACCTTGGCTGGTGCTCATCCTCTTCTTTTCTCCATCCTTGGCCGGCGGTGACTAGGGTTAGGGTTCTTCCCTTGGAGCTCTTGGTCGGCGCCCACTCCATCTTCTTCATCTTATTCTCTTTGGGCCCGCAGCAAAGATCAAGCTTGGAGCTTGATGGTTGGTCCTAGATAGTAGAAGAGTTTTGTTTCATTCTTCCCTTTGTTCGGAGCGAGCAAGGAAGGGAAGAGCGTGTTCTATGAGGCTTCAACTTTTGGAAGATCGTCACCCACACCACATCCAAAAAGAGGATAGGACATACGATAGAAGACCTTAAGGTAAACAAGAGGTATAATTCATGTTTTTCTTTCCTTTTGTTTCTTTGTATATTGAATGTTTTGTTATGTGGCTAATTTACTTGGACCCCGAATACAAATACAAAAACCGGCAATCCGTACATCGTCTATTCCGTAGCTATTCGAAGAATAGAGGTAGGTTGCTTGAACAACAAGTTTGTTCAAGTGACCACTCTAATCGAATAGCATGACGATGGAACAGTTGCTTGGGTAATCCATCTTTGTCAAGGATAAATTTTTATCCGGGGACGTAGATGAGATTTCCATGAACAAGCGACCGAGTTGAAGTGGGAAGCGAAGTTTCCTCCCTTCAGTTTGAATAGACTATAGAGGATTCACCACTCCTTGTGAGGAGATGTATACCCTTGGCCTCTCGTCGGATTGTTACTAAAGTCTTTGCCCAAAGCATTACATGTTTAGAGTAAGGTACTCTAGGATACATGTGCAGTAACTAGAATCCGTAGGATGAGGAAATGATACTTGGGCTAGGTGTGACGTAGTTAGCCTAGTGGGGACTGACACTATAGACCATGTCCTGAACCATGTGGGTATAAGATGAATGAAGGGAATGGAGAACGATTCTTTGTAGCTACTGAAGGGTTTCAGAAATAGTTTTGGGATCAACTGTTGATTTTCCAATTAATTGGGGATCATGATGTACTACTAGGTGCCACTCATGATCATTCTATAATTAATGGTTAATTATAGATGACCAACATAAACTGAGAACCTATTTCGTCACACACTCAACGAGCGTAATCCAAATGATTTAAAACGAGCTTGAGAATGAGATTCTTAGATCGAGAGAAACTAGGTTTGGTTGGACCAAACAAGGATCGAGCATGAAATCGTTTCAGTCGCAACGGAAGCATGGATGGGTCGAGTCTTATGAAGACATGATGGATGAACCAAATTGGTTTGGTTCTAATCCAATGGTGGAAAATTAACCAAAGTGGTTTGGTTTGTTTTAAACGAATGAACCAAAGTTTGTTCGGTTAGTTTTAACTTAAAATATACCAACTTGGTGTTGGACTTTCCGAGCCGCAAAAACCATTTTTTGCGCATGAAACCTCGGCCCAGACGGATCGGATCGAAAGATATAAAAAAATAAATTCATGTATGTGTTATGGAAACCTAGATCTACCTTAGATCTACATGATGAGAGCGTTACCCTCGATGTGATGACCTTCGCTTATCTCGCTCGTCCAAATGGCTTGTCGGAACTCAAGGGTGTCAAGTGTACACTCCTCTACAAGTATCCACATGGACAAATGGTGGAGAAGACACCTTAGAGTGTGCTAGCATCCTTGAGGAATCTCAGCAAGAAGAGGATGAGGGAGAGATCTTGAGAGGAGCAAGGAAGAAGATGAAGTTACTTACAAAATAACTTCACACACTCAATAAAAGTGACTGGCCACTTCAAGTTGGGGGGTTACAAGCATGCATGTGACTCCAAGAGCCAATGGTCTCCCTCATGAGGTGGAACCACATGATAAGTCCATGATGATGTGGAACATCATCATTGGCCGACCCCCATGCCAAGTCACCATGACATGGCAATTGGTCAAGTCAAAATTGACCATTCATCTTCCCTCTCAAGTCAAGTCAAACTTGACCTCTTATCTCCCATGGTTGATCAAATCAAACCACTTAATTCAAGTCAATTTGATTTAATGAATCTCTATTCATTAATTCAAATTGACTCAATGAATCAAATCTAAATTAGACTCATTCAACACTTGAATCAAATTGAGACTAACTCAATTAGTCTAATTTTGATTACTCTTAATCCAATTTGGTTCATCGCATGAACCTAATCCTCATGGTTCATCATATGAACCTAATCTCCATCTAATTTCCCTTTGTGTGTGACCCTATAGGTTCTTGTAACGTTGGCAATGCTCCTAAACCGATTTAGGAACATAAGCAATGAGCGGTATCTAGCAACACATCATTGCTACCCAAGTTACAAGAATGTTGAGCTCCAACATCACCTTTGTGACTACTAATTGTGACTCTCACAATATGTGACAATGTCCCTCTATCCTTAACATCTAGATTCACCAATTGAGGCATAGACCGTGTCATCCTTGGTACAATTTATATCTTGAACTCCAAGTATACTCACTCTAATCAAATGAGCTCAATATCTCATATTGACTCATTTGGGCATGGTCATGTACTTCGTGGTCTCACTCTATCAAGAATAATGATGTCACTCCCATCATATAGGAGGGATAGATCTCATCTACATCACTCACATCCCTCCGCATAATTTGTTACATACCCAGTAATCGCCTTTATAGTCCACCGATTTACGGGTGACGTTTGACGAAGCCAAAGTATGCAACTCCTTATGTAGCGAATCATGGTGACTTCGGGTCCAAGGACTAATAGTCATACTAATAGTCACATGAGAAAGTATATGACACTCATATAATGATCCATGATACTTTCTCATGGTAGGTCATTCAGTATACATTCTCCAATGCATACCCATGTGTCAACTTGATATCTCATTTCCATGACTTGTGAGATAAAGTCATCGTGTTGACCTACATGCTAGTCTCTACATATTAACATTGTCCCTGAATGTTAATACTTGACTAGGAATGATTAAGAGTAGTGTTCTCTATATCATCTCATTATCGATTCAACCAATCGATTGATATAGATAAGAACCTTCTACTCAAGGACGTTATTATACATAGTTATTTAGCACCAATACAAGTAAATATAATAACCATGCCTTTATAAATAGGAATATGATACAATAAAGTCTATACAACAATCATCACATGATTAGCTCTAGGGCTTTCACTAACAATCTCCCACTAGCACTAGTGTCAATCACCGTAGTATCTAATACCCAATGACCTAGTGTGACCATCATATTTTTTCTGTGCCAAAGCCTTGTTCAAGGGATCTGCGATGTTAGCCTCTGTGGGTACTCTGCAAATCTTCACATCTCCTCTATCGATAATCTCTCGAATGAGATGGAAGCACTGTAATATGTGTTTGGTCTGCTGGTGTGAGTGAGGTTCCTTAGCCTGCGCAATAGCTCCATTGTTGTCACAATAGAGCTCTATAGGATCTGCTATGCAAGGAACCACCCCAAGCTCAGTAATGAACTTGTGGATCCAAACTGCCTCCTTTGCTGCCTCTGATGCAGCGATATACTCGGCTTTTATTGTAGAATCAGCAACTGTGTCCTGCTTCGAACTCTTCCTACTCACAACACCACCATTCAAGCAAAACACGAACCCTGACTGTGATCTATAATCATCCTGGTCAGTTTGGAAGTTGGCATCACTGTAACCCTTTACAGCTAGCTTCTCATCACCTCCAAATATCAAGAAATATTCTTTAGTCCTTCTCAAGTACTTAAGAATATTCTTGACTGCTATCCAGTGACGCTCACCTGGATCTGACTGGTATCTACTCGTCATGCTCAAAGCATACGAGACATCAAGACGAGTACATAGCATGGCGTACATGATAGATCCTATAGCAGATGCATAAGCGATCTTATCCATGCAGTCTCTCTCCTCTCTAGAAGAGGGACTTTGAGTCTTCGAAAGACTCACACCATGTGATATCGGCAGAAGTCCCTTCTTGGAATTCTGCATGGCAAACCGTAGTAATACCGTGTCAATATATGTACTCTGACTTAGGCCAAGCAATCTCTTAGATCTATCTCTATAGATCTTGATGCCTAGAATACAGGCTGCTTCACTTAAGTCCTTCATTGAAAAGCATGTCCCCAGCCAAGTCTTCACAGACTGTAGCAAAGGGATGTCATTCCCAATGAGTAGTATGTTATCCACATACAATACAAGGAAGACAACTGTGTTCCCATTAATCCTCTTGTAGACACAGGGTTCATCTTCATTCTTGATGAAACCAAACTGTTTGATCGCATCATCGAATCGAAGATTCCAACTCTGAGAAGCTTGCTTTAGCCCATAAATAGACCTTTGCAGCTTGCATACTTTTCCAATATGCTGTGGATTTACAAAATCCTTAGATTGTGTCATGTACACATCCTCGAGCAAGTTTCCATTCAGAAACATGGTTTTGATATCCATCTGCCAGATCTCATAATCGTGGTATGCTGCAATTGCAAGCATGATCTGAATGGACTTAAACATCGCCACTGGAGAAAAGGTTTCATAGTCAATACCATGAATTTTCTTGAAACCTTTAGCCACCAATCGACCCTTATAGGTATGCGTAAGTCCATCCATGTCAGTCTTTCTCTTAAAAACCCACTTACACCCAATGAGTTTGACCCCTTCAGGTGGATCAACCAAAGTCCATACTTGGTTGGTGTACATGGATTCCATCTCGGATCTCATGACCTCTAGCCATTTCTCAGAATCTGGGCTCATCACAGCTTCCTGATAGGAGGTAGGCTCATTCTCAATGAGCATAACGTCATCATGGTCAGACAAGAGAAATGAGTATCTTTCAAGCTGACGATGTACCCTATCATACCCGCAAAGAGGTAGGTCTACCTGAATAGGTGGTTGTTCCACAACTCTTTGTGCAACAATCTCATCCCTCACAACACTTTGTGGTTCCTGTTCAACCTCCATCAAGGTCATAGTGATATAGTCCTTATCTTGAATTTCTTCAAGATCGAACGTACTCGCACTAGTTTTTCTAGAAACAAAATCCCTTTCTAGAAATACCCCAGTCTTTGCCACAAACACTTTGTGCTGACTGAGAATGTAGAAGTAATATCCCTTCGTCTCCTTGGGATATCCAATAAAATAGCACTTATCGGATTTGGGTCCTAGTTTATCTGAGACTTGACGTCGAACGTAAGCCTCACAACCCCAAATCCTCATGAAAGACATCTTGGGATTTCTCCCTGTCCATATCGTATATGGTGTCTTTATCACAGCCTTGGATGGTACACGGTTAAGTGTGAAGGCTGCTGTGTCTAGACCATATCCCCAAAAGGATATAGGAAGATCTGTGTGACTCATCATAGATCGTACCATATCTAATAGGGTATGATTCCTCATTTTGGATACACCATTCCACTGTGGTCTTCCAGGAGGAGTGAGTTGGGATAGAATCCCACACTCAGCTAGATAGTCACGAAACTCATGGCTAAGGTATTCACCACCTCGATCTGATCGAAGTATCTTAATACTCTTGCCAAGCTGGTTTTGTACTTCATTCTTGAATTCTTTGAACTTTTCAAAGGATTCTGATTTATGTGTCATGAGATACACATAACCATATCTACTGAAGTCATCAATAAATGTAATGAAGTACCTATAACCACCTATAGCAGCAACATTGAAAGGGCCACATACATCACTATGTATAACTCCTAACAAGTCTGTTGCTCTTTCACTGTGTCCACTAAAGGGAGTCTTGGTCATCTTGCCTAAAAGGAAAGACTTGCATATCTCATATGATTCAAAATCAAATGAGTCCAGCAACCCATCCTTATGGAGCTGAGATAATCGACTCTCATTTATGTGACCAAAGTGACAATGCCAGAGATAGATTTGGTTCAACTCATTTGACTTCAACCTTTTGGTACTTATGTTATAGATGGGGCTCTCTAAGTCTAGAAAGTAGAGTTCGTTCATTAGAGGTGCACTACAATAGAACATATCATTTAAATAAACTGAATAATATTTGTTCTTTATTATAAATGTAAATCCTTTCTTGTCCGAACAAGAAACTGAAACTATGTTCTTAGTTAAAGCAGGCACATAACAACATTCATCTAGTTCTAGTACAAGCCCAGAGGGCAGAGATAGATCATAAGTTCCTACAGCAACAACAGCAACTTTTTCTCCATTGCCAACTCGTAGGTCCACCTCACCCTTTGTCAATGCCCTGCTATTTCTCAGCACCTGCACATTGGTACAAATGTGAGATGCATATCCGGTATCTAATACCCATGATGAAGAAATAGATAGATTGACTTCTATAACATTTATACCTAAAGTAGAAGTCTCACTTCTCTTCTTCTTAAGATCTTCCAGGTATACTTTCATAGCTACGCTTCAGGTGTCCAAACTTCCATATAGTGGAAGCAAGTCCCTTCTTTGGCCACCCCTCCTTTGGGTTTTAGTTCTTTGCCTTTGCCCTTGGCTTGGGACTTTCCCTTACCTTTAGGCTTGTTCTTGCCTTTCTTCTTTTGCACCATCAAAATGGAGTTAGATTTTCCCTTGTTAAGGTTGAGCTGTGAGCTTCTCAACATCTTTGAGCATCTCAGCGAAAGGCTTATCAATTTCATTCATGTTGTAATTCATGACAAATTGATTGTAGCTTTGTGGCAAAGATTGCAAGATCAAGTCGTTGCCTCTTGGCCAAGTGGGAATCTCAATCTCTAGAGGTTTTCTCGTAACCAATCATCTTGAGTACATATGAACCTATGGAAGTCCCATCTTGCATCATGGACTGAAACAATGCCTTAGAGACCTCATATCTCTCATGCCTTGCTTGTCCTTGATATAGTTGACGAAGATTTTCAACCATATCATAAGCATTCATGAACTCGTGTTGCTTCTGAAGCTCAGAGTTCATGGTCGCGAGCATGAGACATGACATATCTAATGCATCATCTTGATGCTTCTTGTAAGCATCTTTGTCGATTCAAGAGCGATGGCGTGAGGTGCCTCGGAATGGGTTGCTCCGTCTGATTTCGTTTCTTGGGTGAGAACAATTCTCAGGTTCCTATACTAGTCTAGGAAATTTGCTCCATTGAGCTTGTCCTTCTCAAGGACAGAACGCAGGGAGAGAGTGTTCGTGTTTTTCGACATAGTAATCTACAACATACACAATGCAAAAAATTAATATCATATTCTTTTTATCATTTAATTAGGCCTTTAATCAAATGATGCTCCCACTGAATTATAGGATTTTTTTTTGTAGAATTGAGTTATGAATGTGGTCAAATCACATTACTTGATTCATACAAACTAGCTATAATTCTTGCAGGACAAGATCCACATCATACTACGCCTTGAGTTATCTTTGGCTAAATCACCCAAGACTTAGTATGATCGGTAGGTAACACATTACCGATTACATCTCTATGCAACTCTTGTTTATAGGATCAAGACCCACATTTACAAAAGACCTTGAGTTAGCTTTGGCTAAATCGCCCAAGATTTAGTGTAAATGCGATCTTATCCTATCTTTCCAACGGTTGGAATATGCCTATAGTTCTACTCGATCCAATTGAGTTAACTAGTTTTACTCAATCTAATTGAGCTTACTCTAACCCAAGCCATGATAGGTGAGACCAAGATTGTTCCTCCACACCCTACCAAGATAATATGCGTTGATATGCTTTGGCAGATTCAACAACTACAAATGATCGAGGTAGTGATGGGTATCAAGACTTGGTAGGCATTTTTCGAGTTGATTCGATTAGGATCTAATCTATCGTGAATGTGTATCATATATGCATTATTATCCTACACTAGCATGCATCACATACATACAAGCATTATTCTAGCATGCATCATATACATACAAGAAAAATAACCTAGCATGCATCATATACATACAAGCAAAATATACTAGCATGCATCACATACATACAAGAAAAAACAAATATATATATATATATATATATATATATATATATATATATATATATATATATATATATCTATATATATATATATATATATATAAATTAATTGTGATGTAGTCATGGTCCTACTACGATCTTCTCAAGCCAATGAGAAGATCAGACGACCAATCTAGGGTTAGCGGATCTCTAAGCGTCTCCTTTGACCGTCATGTGTCATCGACACCCTTCTCATAACTCCGTCTACTAGTGGATCTTCCACCGCTCCATTTTGTACATTACAAACATGAAACTCGTGTTACATTCGAGTCTAAAACTATTTACAACTAGAATTTTAAAAGAAGAGGCACGACGCATAGGTCGCATGCCCTATATAACATGCACAACCACAAAAACGGCACGTATGTCGTATTATGAATTACAACACATTATCATCCAATCATATTGGGGTTCTTGGGCCATGACCACCACAAAATTATACATAATTCTAAATTATGTATTTTATAGAAAATTTCTATAATTTTTCCTATTTTTCTTTCAATTTTATGAGTCACATCTCCGTAACGGTCCCGCTAAGCGGTTTCCGGGCGCGATCTCGGGACAATGTCCCTTTTGGGGTCAGGGGAAGCACCCCTACTCACAAAAATAAACTTTTTAAGTGTCCCTACTTGATTTTACAGCGACTTAAGTCACTGTCCCAAAAACCTAAAGAGAGAACTCGTAGTTCGGAGAGTTTTTCTCGGTGGTTGAAGCCTACAAGTGTCCCAACACTTGTTGCTTCGACTTTTCGAGAAAAATACCCAAAAATATATAAAAATATGAAATTTATAAAAATATAAAAATCTGTAATTTTTATATATAATATTAAAAAACATACATGCTTCGCACGTGGCTCTGATACCACTGTTGGACTTTCCGAGCCGTAAAAACCGCTTTTTGCGTTGCGGAAACCTCGGAAGCCCGGCCACGGATCCGTGCGAAGATATATAAAATAATAAATTCATGTATGTGTTATGGAAACCTATATCTATGTTAGATCTACATGATGAGAGCGTTGCCCTCGATGTGATGCCCTTCGCTTATCGCGCTCGTCCAAATGGCTTGCCGGAACTCAAGAGTGTCAAGTGTACACTCCTCTACAAGTATCCACATGGACAAATGTGGAGAAGACACCTTAGAGTGTGCTAGCACCCTTGAAAAATCTCAGCAAGAAGAGGATGAGGGAGAGAGCTTGACAGGAGCAAGGAAGAAGATGAAGTTACTTACAAAATAACTTCACACACTGAATAAAAGTGGTCGGCCACTTCATGTTGGGGGGTTACATGCATGCATGTAACTCCAAGAGCCAATGACTCTTGGTCTCCCTCATGAGGTGACACCACATGATAAGTCCACGATGATGTGGAACATCATCATTGGCTGGCCCCCATGCCAAGTCACCATGACATGGCAATTGGTCAAGTCAAACTTGACCTCTTATCTCCCATGGTTGATAAAATCTAACCACTTGATTCAAGTCAATTTGATTTAATGAATCTCTATTCATTAATTTAAATTGACTCAATGAATCAAATCTAAATTAGACTCATTCAAAACTTGAATCAAATTGAGTCTAACTCAATTAGTCTAATTTGGATTACTCTTAATCCAATTTGGTTCATCGCATGAACCGAATCCTCATGGTTCATCATATGAACCTAATCTCCATCTAATTTCCCTTTGTGTGTGACCCTATAGGTTCTTGTAATGTTGGCAATGCTTCTAAACTGATTTAGAAACATAAGCAATGAGCGGTATCTAACAACACATCATTGCTACCCATGTTACAATATTGTTGAGCTCCAACATCACCTTTGTGACTACTAATTGTGACTCTCACAATATGTCACAATGTCCCTCTATCCTTGTCACGCCCGCCCTTCTCGTAATCTAGAGGGGGAGGAAGGGTGGCGCGACGTGAACATACATGCGTGCATATACAGCGGAAGTATTTAAACATAAAAAAAATGGAACATGCATTTACCTTCAACCATGCAAATATCTCTACATTCTTAACTATGTAACAGGTGAACATTTACCTCAGGGGAGTATGCTTAACATTCATGGGTATAATTGGTTAAAGCTTTTCCTTCTGCCATACTTTACATGTTCTTTTAACTGCAACTTATAGTATACTATGAGTAGGAGGTGGACTACTAAGCATGCATAATCATTTCATAAAGGACACTACTTGGTTCAAGTCCATGATAATCAACATAATGGAGTTATAGGAGAATAAATACAAGTATAGAGTACATGGACATCAATGAGGAATTCAAAGTATCATCTAGGTACATAGTTCTCTATCACCTAACAATTCAATCAGGATAAGAAGGTTCTTAGCAATTCTTTAACTAAATCAAGTGCTTAACAGCCAAGGTTTCATAAAACAAAACGAGAATAGTTTCACATCAAGTATAAACCCTCAAAATAAGTCTTAGATAACACCAAGTAGAAACTATCAAAACATCAAGTAGTGATCAACTCTTAACAATTAACATGCAAAACTTTAGAACATGCATAAGTCTTGGAACATAAAACAGATCTCTTCCACCATGCCACTACCACACACACTTTGCCCCTCCTGCTACTCCCTTTAGTTTAGTCATTCTTTACCCTTTTCTGCAGTACAAGGTAAACATGAAACTATAAGCACATAGGCTTAGTAAAATCCTTTCCTACTCACAAAAGCCATACTTCAGGGATTAGACATAGAGTAGTGACATGTTCATCTAGATAACATATAGGCATAGCATTCATATAAAAGTCGTGACATGATCATTTAGGAACATAGGGCTAGAATTCATAAAAATAGTGACAAGTTCATCTAGGAAACATATAAGCATAATATTCATATAAAAGTCGTGACATGATCATTTAGGAACATAGGACTAGAATTCACAAAAATAGTGACATGTTCATCTAGACAACATATAGGCATAGGATTAATATAAAAGTCATGAAATGATCATTTAGGAACATAGGACTAGAATTCACAAAAATATGATAATCACATAGACATGAAATGGGTATATGCAAGATGTTCTTTGAAAACATATATTTTATAGGTACTTAAACATAAATCTCAACATGAGGGCCTGGCATTGTACCACATACATCATTTTGCGTGCATCCCTAAATAGATCAGGGAGTAGCTAACCCCGAACCTACTAGGGTACTAGGCCCGTACTACCACCGTCGACCTACGACAACTTAGGAGCCCATCCTGTACTAGGTCGGTACTATGACCGTCGACCTAGGGGCACGTAGGAGCCCATCCCATGGACCTTGCTAGGGTCCGGTACAAGCCATACAAAAGTAAAATAGCATATCATGTTCCTTGTCATAACATAAAGAGTGCTCTTAGTCTCCATTCATAGGGAAACGTCTCGTAGGCATTTCATCATACATACTTAAGCCATGCATAATGTAGGTGTGCCCTAGTGGACATGAAACATAAGCGTGTACATCATGACACAATGAGCATAACATAAGCATACATTAGTGCAATTAACATGGACATAAGGTAGTGGCATAAACAAATCATTCTATCATAAAGTCTTACTATCAACATGTCAACGTCATGTATATATAGAGCATGGCATGGAAGATCATTAGTAAACATAAGCATGGACATGGCCAAAACTTGGTTGGGAGGTTTTTAAGAAATCAAACAATCAAACATAATAACACAAAGTCTAACTTTCATCATGTTAATATCATATATATATATATCATGTCATGGAAGATCATTAGTGAGCATAAGCATGGACATGGACGAAACTTGGTTGGGAAGTTTTTAAGAAATCAAACACTCAAACATACTAACACAAAGTCTAACTATCATCATGTTAACATCATATATATATATATATATCATGGCATGAAAGATCATTAGTGAGCATAAGCATGGACATGGCCAAAACTTGGTTGGGAGGTTTTTAAGAAATCAAACACTCAAACCTACTAACACAAGGTCTAACTATCATCATGTTAGCATCATATGTATATATATCATGACATGAAAGATCATTAGTGAGCATAAGCATGGACATGGCCGAAACTTGGTTGGGAGGTTTTTAGGAAATCAAACATCCAAACATACTAACACAATGTCTAACTATCATCATGTTAACATCATATGTATATATATCATGGCATGAAAGATCATTAGTGAGCATAAGCATGGACATGGCCGAAACTTGGTTGGGAGGTTTTTAAGAAATCAAACACTCAAACATACTAACACAAAGTCTAACTATCATCATGTTAACATCATATATATATATATATATATATATATATATATATATATATATATATCATGGCATGGAAGATCATTAGTGAGCATAAGCATGGACATGTCCGAAACTTAGTTGGGAGGTTTTTAAGAAATCAAACACTCAAAGCAACTTGTACTGCAAGTGAGGGGATTACTTACTTCCTCTCGCTTGGTTTACTATAAGAAATATACCCTTGGTGCCAAGACAAGGCCTCCTTTTTCTCCTTGAGATTTCGAAAATGGAAGAAGGAGAGGAGTGGTTTCGGTGGAGGAAGAAGAAGGAAGAAGAAAATGACTTGTTGTTCTCTTGCCTCCTCACTTACTCCTATTTATTCTAAGTGAAGGTGTCCCTTAGCCTCCCCTACCCTTATGTATCCTTTCCCTTACCCTTCTAACAGCACACCCCTGTTGGGCTTCTGGTCATCACATGCATCCTAAGGTTTAGCTACCTATTTTGAGGTTCGGGGTTCGAATGCTGGGCCATGCATCCTTTTTGGCTCTATTCTCTTTTATTTTTGAAAGAGCTCACATAAAAGCCCATTATAATCATGCAAAAATTCTTATAAAATTTGCTAGGAATTTTACGAGCGTTACAGTCCTTCATACCTTTTATAAGTTTAATCCTCAAAACTTAGAACAATTCTAGATACTTCTTTTTCGTGTGCTCCTCGCGTTCCCAGGTGGCTTCTTCGTACCGTTGACTTTGCCACAGGACCTTCACTAAGGGCACCTCTTTATTCCTTAGTCTTTTGACTTCTCGGTCTAGTATCTGGATAGACCGACTTTCATAACTTAGGTCCCCTTGGACTTGCACTGTTTGTGGCTCAATCACTTGGTCTCTACTGGAAATGCACTTCATGAGCATCGAAACATTGAACACGTTGTGAATAGCCGACATCTCTTGAGGAAGCTCTAGCTCGTAAGCTACCTTGCCGACTCTCTTCAGTATCGGATACGGTACCACATAGCACGGACTCAACTTACCCTTCCTTCCGAATCTCATCACTCCCTTCATAGGGGCTACTTTGAGGAATACTGGATCCCCGACTTCGAATTCCAACGGTCTACATCGCATATTCGCATAGCTCTTTTTCTGGCTCTGAGCAGTTTCAATTTTTTTGTAGATGTTCTGTATAGCTCGGGTGGTGTTGTCAATGAAATCTGTTTGGAGTCCCATCCCCTTCTTTTCACCACCCTCGTACCAGCATATAGGAGATCTACATCTCCTCCCGTATAGAGCCTCGTTGGGCGCCATTCCAATAGTAGCTTGGTAGCAATTATTGTAGGCGAATTCTGCCAAGCATAAGTATCG
The DNA here is from genome assembly GCA_025175895.1 of Wurfbainia villosa. Classification (NCBI taxonomy): domain Eukaryota; kingdom Viridiplantae; phylum Streptophyta; class Magnoliopsida; order Zingiberales; family Zingiberaceae; genus Wurfbainia; species Wurfbainia villosa. The sequence goes on from CM045996.1 coordinate 31,680,088, forward strand.
ACACTAGCTCCCTTTGAAATCCAAGGTGCAAGCTCGTAACATATCCTCCAATACTTGGTTCACCCTTTCGCTCATGGTCGATGCGAGGATGAAAGACAAGATCAATAATAGCACCGTGCAAGGGCCTTCTGAACACATTCCCAGAAATGGGAAATAAAGCGACCATCTCTATCAGAAATGATGGTCTTAGGAATCCCATGTATTCTGATAATTTTCCTAGCATATAATTGAGTCAGTTGCTCAGTCGAGTAGGTCATCTTGATTGCTAAGTGGGCAGACTTCGTCAATCTGTCCACGATCACCCATATAGTGTCATATTCATTCGTCGTCTTGGGTAGTCCTGAGATGAAATCCATAGAAATATCTTCCCATTTCCATTCTGGAATTTAGATTGGCTGCAGTGCTCCTCCATGTCTCTGGTGTTCGCTTAACCCTCTCGGTCTGACATACTGAGCCACATCTCTTTTCATACCGAACCACCAGAATTTCCCTTTTAGATCTTGGTACATCTTGGTGGATCCAGGATGCATCGCATAGGGTGTTCCGTGAGGTTCCTCAAATATCCTCTTCCGTAACTCTGGATCGTCGGGAATACATAAGCGATCCCTGAGGTATAGTACTCCGCTGTCAGCGATACGAAATCCATCATCCTTTCCTTCTAGGACCCCTTGCTTGATCCGTTGGATGCTTGGGTTACGGGCTTGCTTTTCTAATATATCGTCGAACAACGTCGGTGCTATTGTCATGGTAGAAAGCTGTCCGAAAATGATTTCAACCCCGTAACACATAATTTCCCTTTCTAGGGGCCGAGATAATACCGATAGAGACATCAAGGTGGCACAGGACTTCCTGCTGAGTGCATCGACCACTTTGTTCGCTTTTCTTGGATGGTAGAAGATCTCGTAGTCATAATCCTTGACTAGCTCGAGTCATCTGCGTTGTCTCATGTTTAGGTCTTTCTGTGTGAAGAAATATTTCAGACTCTGGTGATCTGTATAAATCCTACACTGAGCTCCATATAGATAATGCCTCCATGTTTTGAGAGCAAAGACTACAACCGCTAGCTCTAGATCATGAGTGGGATAATTCCTTTCATGTTCCTTGAGTTTCCTAATGGCGTAGGCAATGACCTTGCCATTCTGCATGAGTACAGCTCCGAGTCCCAACTTGGAAGTGTCGTTGTACATGTCGAAGCCTTCGTTACTGTCCGGAAGAGTAAGGATTGGAGCACCGATCAGTCTCCTTTTCAATTCCGTGAAACTCTTCTCGCAGGCATCCATCCATTCATACTTTTTGTTCTTTCTGGTGAGAACTGTCATAGGGGCTGCAATTCTAGAGAAGTCCTCTACAAACTTCCTGTAGTAGCTTGCTAGCCCGAGGAAGCTCCTGATTTCATTGGCATTCCTTGGCCTGTTCCAGTTACTCACAACTTCAATCTTTATTGGGTCTACCATCACTCCATGCTTGGATATAACGTGACCCAAAAATGATACTTGATCGAGCCAGAACTCACATTTGGAGAACTTTGCATATAGCTGCTTTTCCTGAAGAATCTGCAATACCATATTCAGGTGTTCAGCGTGCTCTTCTTGGGCTCTCGAATATATAAGTATATCATCGATGGAAATGATCACAAATTTATCGAGGAATGCTAAGAATACCTGATTCATCAGATCCATGAACATAGCAGGTGCATTCATCACTCCGAAAGGCATAACTACGAATTCATAATGTCTGTATCTTATTCGGAAAGTCATCTTCGGTATATCATCTGGTTTCACTTTCACTTGATGATAGCCAGACCTCAGATCAATCTTAGTGAAGATGGTGGCAACCTTTAACTGGTCGAACAGGTCGTCAATCCGTGGTAAAGGGTACCTTTTCATGATCGTCATATTATTTAGTTCTCGGTAGTCTATGCACATTCGCATAGACCCATCTTTCTTCTTTACCAATAGTACTGGAGCTCCCCATGGAGAACGACTTGGGCGTATAAGTCCCTTGTCGAGTAACTCTTGTAGCTGTCCCTGAAGTTCCTTCAATTCAGTTGGTGCCATACGGTAAGGTGCTTTAGAGATCGGGTTAGTACTAGGAATCAATTCGATCTCAAATTCAATTTCTCTATCAGGGGCTAACCCTGGTAGTTCATCTGGGAATACCTCTGGGTAGTTTCATACAACTCTGACATCTTCTAGCTTCTGGTCCTCGGCTTGACTTGTATCAACCGCATGTGCTAGAAACCCAGTGCATCCACTGTCTAACATCTTGCGTGCCTTTAGAGCTGATAAAAATCTATAGATTCTTTTCCTTGGCTCTCCAATAAATTCAAACATAGGTTCTGCCTCTGGGTGGAAGACTACTTTTCTTTTATGGCACTCGATCGAAGCACCGTACTTACTTAAGAAATCCATGCCCAATATGATATCATAATCCTGCATGTTGAGCACTATCAGATAACAATAGAGTTCTCTGTCTATGATTCTGATGGGTGCGGCTCGCAGCATATGAGTAGATGACATCACTTCTCCCGAGGGCAGTGTCGTTAAGAACTTGCGATCCAAAGCTTATGGTGGCATGTTCATCTTCTTCGTGAAAGGTGTAGAGACAAACGAGTGTGTTGCCCCAGTATCAAATAATACAGTAGCATGCTGACAGAAAATAAATATCTGACCTGTGACAACCGTAGAAGCGCTCTCCACATCTTCTTTGGTCAGAGAGAATACCCTGGCATTCGTCATAACTGGCGGTGCTTCCAATCTCCCTTGGCTTATCTGAGTACCTTCGATTGCAGCCTGCATTTAGTGTAGCTGTGGAGGAGCACCCCTGTACTGGGTATACTGCTAAGGAGGTGTCTTAACCTGAGTAGGGCAGTCCTTGACTCTATGCCCTTCCAGTCCACAGCTGAAGCATCTATTCGTGCCCTTGTAGCACACTCCGGGATGTATCTTCCCGCATGTAGTACACTGAGGGATCTTGGGTTGCTTGTTCGCTGGACCACCTTTAGACTCATTCCATTGCTTTCTCTTGCCATTGGTTTCCTTTTCAAGTACTCTGGGTTTTCTGACCTCCTGACTGGGCTTGACTCTTGCCTTCACTCAGTGCCTTCTTTTGCTGGTTAATATTGTTCAGGTAGTGCTCGGTGATCAGGGCACTACTGAACAGCTCCTCTGCGGTCTGCGGTCTATTAACTCCGCCAACCACATTCAAAGCTATCTCGGGTCGGAGCATCTTCAGCATGAGTCTGACCCTTTCTCTTTCTATACTGACCAACTCTGGGAATAGGCGCGCGAGCCGGTTGAATCTTTTCACAGCTTCATTAACTTAGAGGTCACCTTGCTGAAACCCGGTGAACTCGTCGTAATGCTTGTTTGTCACCCGCATATGGAAGAATTCTTCGAAAAATTCATATTCGAAGTCCGTCCAACTCATTTGATTCACTTGCCTCTTTGCTTTAACCCTTTCCCACCACATTCGGGCATCTCCCGAAAGGCAAAACGATGCACACTTAATCTTTTCATGTTCGTGCCAATCCAGTAGCTCTACGATGCTTTCCACAGTCTTGAACTAGGCCTAGGCGTCTGATGGTTCATTTTCTGACTTCAGCCTCTGCCACTGGATTAGGTAAGCTTCTTGTCGAACTATCGGGCCAGGGCCTATTGGTGGGGCGGTAGGGTTTCTGTTAGTAATATATGAGAGATGTCCTAAGGCAATCGCCTTATGTATGAACCATTTATATGATAAATGAAGATTCACTATTTGAGTATACATGTTTTATGTATTTGATTGGATCTTAAACTCATTTATCAATGTCCACGATACGATTCAAAGATGAGAGAATTTGTGATTGGATCACAACTAGTGAGTATCTCTACATGTGTAATTGTGATGTATCGAATTATCCCTAGTCGATGAATTGATGGATTTGGACACCATCAATTCTGTCGAGACTAGCACGAGGTATACTCCTTGGTGTATCCAAGCAGCTGATTCTCACTGGCTGGAGACATAGTGATGTCCGGAGTTAATCGTGGATGCTGGTTATGGTAACTAGTTCATTGGAGTGACCAGTGATGTGGGTGAATCATGCTATGTTTTCACTACTTTATATATGTGCATTTTATCTCATTTCATATCCTAGACATGTATTTTATCATGATTAGCATATTTTGGAGGAAGAGACTGCTGTCAGGGTGTTTTTGTGTTAACAGGGCGAAGAAGAAGGGCGTATCAAAACAACACAGGCATGCTCGGAATCGACACGCCTGTGTCATGAGACGCGACAACACGCTGAGTTCAAAGAGCAACACGCCTGCGGTGATTCCAGAATTAACACGCCCTATGCAAATGCGCGACACGCCTTTCAAACCGTAACACGCCCTGTGGGAAACCCGCGACACGCCGGTGCCCTCATGTGGCATGGGCGTGTTGGCTTTCGACCTTCCTTTTCTGCGAGCAATCAGGATCTTCGTGGGAATCTATTGCCTTAAATTGAAGAGGAGGCAAGGCTATAAAAGAGAAGATATTCTAACCCTAGAGGAGGGCGGCGGATGGTCAAAAAGGAGGAGAGAAGAGGGCAAAGGGATCGACAACAGAGGAAGCAAAAGAGAAGGAGTCGGCAGAGGAACGCAGATGGCATCCAGTATTGTATTTTCTTTCTCTAGCAACTCTTGTCAGACTATGGAGTAGTGTCCTGTAATCTTAGGATGGGGGAGTAGCCCTTTGACGATTTACGATGATGATATAATCTATACTACTTAAATTATTGTTTGTGTTGATTTGGTTCTTGGATTCTTATTGACAAACCTAAGGAGCTAAGGGAAGTACCTAACAGTGAACCCAAGTTCCCAAACCCAGAACCAACTAGGGATAAACTCCTGTCAAGTAGCGGTAGCGTATCTACGAGGGCTTGCGGGGGTCTCGTGACAGGTCCCCTTAGCTGATTATGGTCCCGTGTGCAAACCTACCGTGAAAAAAGGAAATTTGACTCTAGAGGAACTCTTATGGACTTAATGGATCTATCAAATCCAGTTTCTACCTAGTGACAGAGAGGTAAGAATAGGAGGTTTATGGGGGTCTCGTGACAGTCCCCTTAGTGATTATGATCCCTATGCTCGAACACCGTGACAGTAAATTGAATTTGATAGGTACAATGAGACCTCGAAAGGGGCCGTTGATTTACCTTAGGATAGGTTCCATCAAAACAAACTCTAATAGGGGTAGGAAAGAATCAAATCACCTTATAAATCATCGACGTGGTGAAACCCATATCCTGAGATTCTCCTCAACTATCGACTTTTAGCTCGTTCTTCTCATTCGTTGTTATTGACTGCTCAGTTTCTTAGCTTAAACCATACATTGATTTACTAGATAACTTGGTATCACGATCATTCGGTAATTGTTCCAATCCCTGTGGGATCGATATTTTTATTACTTGACGACAACCGTGCACTTGCGGAAAATAACACATCAAGTTTTGGCGCCGCTGGGGATTGGCACTCAATATTGAATTGAGCGTGATTTAGTTAATCTAGATTTTTGTTCTGAATTCTTGTTCTGAATATTGATTGTTCCTATTTTTCTTTTTGTATCTATTCTGAATTCTTGTTTTGGGAGCCTCTCTTGTTGTTGCATGCACAGACTTAATAGGGAAATCCTCGATATTGATCCTGAGATAGAGAGAACTTTCCTTGCTAGAAGACGATTTCAGCAACCTCAGGAAAACAATCTAACCTCCGACATGGCTGATCAGAACGAAAATAAACCTTTAAGGGACTATGCAGCACCTAGTACAAGGGGATTGAGATCAGTATTAGAAGACCCCTATTGAAGCAAACAATTTTGAATTAAAACCGCAGGCTACTATCCATGGTCCAACAAAGATCAATTCGAGGAGCACCTCATCAAGATCCAAATCTACACTTGGAAGTATTTTTGGAATTTTGCGAGACTTTAAACGAATGGAGCCTCGTGATGCTATTAGATTGCGCTTGTTTCCTTTCTCATCATGGACAAAGCTAGAGCTTGGCTACACTCTCTTCCAGCAGATTGTATAACTACCTGGGATCAGCTGGAGCAAAGATTTTTAGACAAGTATTTTCCACCCAGCAAAACTGCAAGTCTTCGCCATCAAATCACTAATTTTGTGCAAAAGGATGGAGAAACATTATTTGAAGCCTGGGACAGATTTAAGGGATTACTACAACAATGCCCTCATCATGGGCTGGAGAAGTGGCTCATTGTGCATACTTTCTACAATGGAATCTCGTATGCTACTAAGGTTTCTCTTGATTCTGCTGCAGGAGGAGCTCTTATGAACAAAACATTGGATGAAGCTTTTGAGATCATCGAGAATGTGGCAATGAATTCTCACCAATGGGCTACAGAACGAGGATATCAAACTAAAATGCCAGGTAAGTTTGAGGTAAGTACCATTGATCTACTCAGTGCAAAAGTCGATGCATTAACTCAAAAGCTCGAACATTTTAATGTATCAGCCGTAAACTCATCTAGATCTGTGGTGGTGTAACAGACACGAGCGATGAATTTCCAAATCCTACACGCACCATCATCCAAGTCCGGGATTGAGCAAGATGCGCTTGAATAATTTTAATCGAAGCCTAATGGTGGCAACCCTTACTCAAACACGTACAATCCCGGTTGGAGAAATCATCCCAACTTTTCGTATAGAGCCCATCAAAATTCTTCTGGACAGAACAACTTTGGAGCACCTTCGGGATTTCAGCCAGGACCCAAGTCGAGCTTAGAAAAGATGATGGAAAATTTTATCACATGTCAGGGGAAGATAAATGATGAATTTCGGCAGCATGTTGTAGAATCAAATAGGCAACATCAAAATAATACCGAGGCAATCAAGCAGTTGGGAAGCAAGGTTGATAATTTGACTAATCACACAAGAATGCTGGAAAATCAAATTCAAGGACGCCCGACAGATTTCCTGGAAATTCAGAAGTAAACCCAGCCGAGCATTGTAATTCTATAAGTCTGAGAAGTGGAAGGATTTTAGAAGGAGACAGAGCTAAACAAGCAGCCTCTGACACGAGCGTGTCGGAGTTGGAAGATGACAGCAGCACGCCTGTGTTGAACCGACACACCCTGACCCAGGGCGTGTTGAGCAACACGCCTGAGGCCCACGAGCGCGTGTCAGCTGACACACCCGTGTCGGGTCATTCCAGCAGTCGACACGCCCAGGCTGTGCCAAACAACACAGGCATGTCGAATAGGGAACCAAGAGCATATAAGCCCCCTATCCCGTTCCCTCAAAGACTGATTAAGGAAAAATTGGATGAACAATTTGGTAAGTTCCTTGAGGTAATTAGGAAGTTGTATATCAATATACCTTTTACAGAAGCTCTTCAACAAATGCCTACGTACTCTAAGTTCTTGAAGGACATCTTAACCAATAAAAGAAAAGTCGAGGAGCATGTAACAGTGGCTCTTACTGAGGAGTGCAAAGGCCTTAATTAAGAACATGGTACCTCCCAAACTAAATGATCCAGGTAGCTTTTCTATACCTTGCATAATCAATGACTCAAATTTTGATAAGGCTTTTTGCGATTTGGGCGCCAGTGTAAATTTGATACCTCTTTCCATATGCAAGAAATTGGATTTGGGAGAAATGAAACTAACTACTATGGCTTTGCACTTACCAGATCGTTCCATTAGATATCCTTTGGGAATCTTAGAAGATGTACCAGTACAGGTGGGAAATTTTATTGTTCCAGCAGATTTTGTAGTACTAGACATGGATGAAGACCCATGTATCCCACTTATCTTGGGGAGACCTTTCTTGGCTACTAGAGCAATGATAGATGTCAAAACCACAAACTTTCACTTGCATTTGGAAACGAAAAATTGAATTTGATCTTTCAAAAGTCATTAAACAACCCTCTGTTTTGATGTTTATTGTAGGATTGATGATTTCGATAACAAAGCACTAAAAGGAGCACGAGAACAAACTCATCTTAATAAGCTCGAGGGGATTTTGAAGATAAAGAACCGGAGATTTCGATTCCGATTTCACGCCACAGTAGAACTTAAGCCTCTTCCATCGACACTCGTGCACGAGTTTCTTGGCGAAAATTCTACTTACCCCGTGATCATTAATGCTAATCGTAATGCAGAGATGAAAAACTGATTGAGGTATTGAAAATATATAAGAATGTCATTGGATACAAGATTGATGACATTAAAGGAATTAGTCCATCGGTTTGCATGCACAGATTTTATTAGAAGACAATTTTAAAACCTCTATAGAGCATCAAAGAAGATTGAACCCAGCCTATGAAAGAGATAGTCAAGAAAGAGTTTATGAAATTGCTAGATGCAGAATTATCTATCCAATATCCGATAGCGAATGGGTAAGTCCGTCCATGTTGTGCCAAAGAAAGGGGATAACGGTAATAAGAAATGCTACGAATGAGTTAATCCCCACTAGCTATTACGGGATGGAGAATGTGTATTGATTATAGAAAATTGAATAAGGAAACTAGAAAGGACCATTTTCCCATCCCATTTATTGACCAAATGTTAGACCGTTAGCAAAACACTGCATTTACATTACTTAGATGGATACTGTGTTTCTATCAAATCCCTATCTCTCCTAATGACCAAGAGAAAACAACTTTCACTGCCCCTATGGTACCTTTTCCTTCGAGAGAATGCCTTTTGGGTTATGCAATGCACCGCCACTTTTCAGAGGTGTATGACTTCAATTTTTACGATATGATCGAGAATATAATGGAAGTATTCATGGATGATTTTTCGTATATGGTGCAGATTTTGATATATGTTTATCTAATTTGGTCAAGGTATTGCGAGATGCGAGGAAATGAATTTAATGCTTAATTGGGAGAAGTGTCACTTCATGGTGCGAGAAGGCATAGTACTTGGACACCTAATTTCACACCGTGGTATCGAGGTGGATATTGCTAAAACTGAAGTGATCAAGAGGTTGCCACCTCCAACTGATGTCAAGGGAGTGCGTAGTTTCTTAGGACATGCAGGGTTCTACTGCGGTTCATCAAGGACTTCTCAAAAATTTCAAGGCCATTAACTAATTTGCTTGCTAAAGATGTTGTGTTTCACTTTGATAACCCTTGTCTTGATGCATTTTCCAGGTTAAAGGAAGCATTAACAACCGCCCCAATAATGCAACCTCCAGATTGGAGTCTCCCCTTTGAAATTATGTGTGATGCAAGTGATTTCGCTGTGGGTGCAGTGTTAGGACAAAGAAAGGATCACAAGGTGTATGCAATCTACTACGCTAGTAAGACATTGGATGAAGCACAAATGAATTATGCTACCACAGAGAAGGAACTCTTGGCTATAGTATTTGCTTTCGACAAGTTCAGATCTTATATCATAGGGACCAAGGTGATAGTTTATACAGATCATGCAGCCATAAGATACTTGCTGAGTAAAAAAGAATCTAAGCCAAGACTTATCCGGTGGATACTTCTCCTACAAGAGTTTGACTTAGAAATTCGAGACAAGCAAGGAACGGAGAACGTAGTTGCAGACCATCTATCGAGGCTTCATCTAGAACCAAATGCGGAAGAGCCGACGATCTTGCTATAAACGATTTCTTCCGGATGAGCGAACTAGCAGTTCGAACAATCAAGGCACCGTGGTATGCTGATTTTGCCAACTACCTAGCTTGCGGGATAATACCTTCTAACATGAGTTATCATCAGAGGAAGAAGTTTCTTTCGGATGTAAAGCATTATGTGTGGGACGAACCATTCCTTTTCAAGCAAGGGGCGGATGCTATATATCGAAGATGCGTATCCGAAGAAGAGATTGAGGATATATTGTACCATTGTCATTCTTTTTTTGCATATGGAGGTCACGCGAGCAAGAGACAAGGCTAAGGCAAAGGTTTTGCAAGCGGGATTTTATTGGCCTCACATTTTTAGAGACTCTCGGAATTATGTGACGACTTGTGACCGCTGTCAAAGGACCGGGAACATATCAAGGAGACATGAGATGCCTCAAAATTCGATATTGGAAGTCGAATTGTTCGACGTATGGGGAATTGACTATATGGGACCCTTCCCTACTTCCTATAAAAACACCTATATACTGGTAGCAGTGGACTATGTGTCTAAATGGGTTGAGGCTCTACCATCCCCCTCTTGTGATGCAAAAACAGTCATTAAGCTCTTTAAGAGTATAATATTTCCAAGATTTGGAATACCGAGAGCAGTAATAAGTGATGGAGGCTCACACTTTATCGAAAGACAATTTGAAAGTCTTCTCAAGAAGTATGGAGTAACCCATAAACTAGCCTCACCATATCATCCACAAACGAGTGGGCAAGTAGAAGTTTCGAATAGGGAGATCAAGACTATCTTGGAAAAAACAGTATCAAGATCAAGGAAGGATTGGTCTTTAAGACTTGATGATGCTCTATGGGCCTATCGAACTGCCTATAAGACACCCATTGGAATGAATCCATTTTGATTAGTTTATGGAAAACCATGTCATCTTCCAGTTGAAATAGAGCATAGGGCATATTGGGTAATTAAATGGCTTAATTTTGACCTGAAGAAAGCCGGAGAGAAAAGAAAACTGCAGCTAAATGAACTTGAAGAACTACGCCTTGATGCTTATGAACATGCGAGGTCTTATAAGGAGAAAACGAAGAGGTGGCATGACAAGAATATCATGCGCAGAGAATTCCATCAAGGAGACTTGGTATTACTATTCAACTCCAGATTGAAACTCTTTCCCGGGAAGCTGAAATCCAGATGGTCGGGGCCATATCGAATTGAAAAGGTTTATCCTCATGGAGCTATTGATATATCTAGTGAGTCTACCGGAATTTTCAAAGTAAATGGTCAAAGACTTAAGAGATACTTCGCAAATAATTCTGTTGAGCTGATTGGAGATGAGGAGAGGCAGAGCATACTCAAGCCATATCCCCAAAACTAAGGAGTAACTGAGGGGTCAAGCTAACGACCTTAAACAAGCGCTTCTTGGGAGGCAACCCATGCTATTTTCATTTTATTTTATTTTATTTTATTCTTTATTCTATTTTTATTTTTATTTATTTTTTTTCAGGTTTTTCGATGCGTGCCGCTGCGTGCAAGTTGTTGACGACGACTACTGCGGCCGAACGACACAGGCGTGTTGTTGGTACCCGAAGACAACATAGGCAGGGCGTGCTGACTAGCACGCCCGTGTCGCACACTTCTCAACCTAGGCACGCTGGGCGGATCATGACACGCTTTAGGGAGGGACGGAACACGCCCATGTCGCACCTAAACGGGTCGGGTATTTGCGTAAGAACAAGCCCGACACGCCTATGCTGCGGATAACCCTCTAAAACCAGCCCGAGCACGCCCTAATCTTCCACTCGCGATACAAGGTTGAAGCAGCCGCCGCCGGTCTCCCTCTCAAGCAGGCGAGGAGCAAACCTGCTGTCTCTCCAATTCCAACGCCATGAGCAAGCGAGTGAAGACAAGAGGAGGAGCTTCTTCCCTCACGGCAAAGGACAAGGGGAAAAGAAAAGCTCGGATTTGGGTAACGAACCTCCTCCGACCTCTAGCCATCCTTATGGAATTGTTTTTAGGGATGATATTATGAAGACTAAATTCAGTAAGCTTGAAAAGAGGAAGTTAGTATCTACGAGAACTATAGACTTCTACACGTTGACCACCTTAGGGTTAAGAGATGACATAACTTGGTTAACAAATAGGATAGGCTGGACAGAGTTTATCACACACCATCACCTTACTTACCCTAGTATCACTCTTGAATTCCTTAGCTCCTGTCATAAATCTGCAAGGAAAAGATTGTGAGGAAGGAAAATAAAATTTAGATTAATGAACCATGAATTTACCCTTTCTAAGTGATTTTAATATGATATTTGATTTTCCTAGCGGAGGGAGAGGCAAATTCATAGACATTTTATTGATCATCAATTTTGGAGATTAATTTCGATGACCTCGCCCTACGATGCATCTAGATCTAAATCATTTAACATCCCTAATCCTACTTTCCGTTATCTCCTTAGATTCATGGCTAATACAATCTCGGGAAGATATGATAGTGTGGGTGGCTAGGCAAAGTGAGTTACAATTTCTATGGGCCATGCTAAATGAAGTTAAGATTGATTCAGAGCCCATATGGTTAGGCATTTAGTTAAGGTTAGTAATAGCCCATCCGAGAGTCATAGTCATAGGGGTATTATCACTAGGATTCTGTAGCCTTAGGATGTGATTTGGATGACCTTGAATATTGTCCTGCTAGCCCTAGATTGGATTTGGATGCTTGTATAAATATGAAGATGATTGAGGCATGTGACGAGGATATCGTTTGGTGTTAAGAAATGGAATTAAAATCCTCTTCCGAACTCCCCGAGCGATCAGACGTAATTCATCCAATTGGCTTTTAGAGATGTTCAGAACCCTTTCCTACCCCCACCGCCCATGCTCCATCACCTGCTAGGGAGCCATCTCACATAGCCCCGAGCCATCACATTCGACTCTGAACCCCCACGGTTTCCCTCCGACAATGTTTCGCAGGTACTCTTCTTTTGATTTTTCAGATTCCGATCATCATTGAAGCATTTAGGGTCGAGCATACCTCGCACATTAGGTGTGTGGATCGGTATGCCCAAGCTACAGAGGAGCACCATCGCATGGTGACACAAAGATTTGGATAGGGCAGATTTTTACAGAGAGCCGATGAATTTTTCATCACGAGTCCGCCTCGTGAGGGAAGATAATGATAGATTTCGACAAGAGTCCCGAGTTTTACCAGAGCGATGTAGGTGGGCAGAGGAGGATGCTAGTAGTGAAGACGATGACCATTGACCACCTTCAACTATTTTGTGAGTTTTGATGCACATCCTTTATCGCTTATGCCGCTTCTACTTAGATCTTTTGGTTATTGCTATTTTATTTTATTTGCATCTTTTCATATCTCATAATAAAGGTAATTTTTTATATATCATCCGTTAATACAATGAATATTGGTCGGATCATGAAATTCCTTTTGCCTATTTGATAAGAACCCTATTTCACTTGAACACGGTCTATAGGTCCGAGGTATCCAATGAAAATATTTAAATCCCCATATCGACATTTAGTACTCGATTTTCCATTGGAGACTTACTTGCGCAACTTGGTTACTGGAGAAACACTTTCAACTTAAATTAAAAAAAAAAAAAAAAAAAAAGGTTATGGGAATTGTTTTCAAGCACCCCTTTGAGACCAAGTAGTTACTGGGGAAACACCTAAAAGGTGCCCCTTTGAGACTAACTAGTTACTGGGGAAATGCTCTCTATAATTCCTTACCTTCTCTCTTCTTGGAAAGTGCTCCTTTGAGACCTTTTGATGATAGGTAAGAATGATCCATGCATTAAGGCAGGTAAGTGCCTCTATGCCGGAAATAAGAATATTCTACGATAGAAGGGATGTCAAGTCCAGATTGGTGTCCAATGACTTTAGTCCACCATTTCACGTGCACTATATAGGGATCTTTCGAACTTGGCAACTAGGAATGATTTGAAAAGATTAAGATCAGACTGTATACCCCTAGATGATGCTTAGTATTTCCACAAATAAGTTGTCTTTCGAGTTGTCTTTGCTTGAGGACAAGCAAAAGTTTAAGACTAGGGGATTTTGATGTGGGTGAATCATGCTATGTTTTCACTACTTTATATATGTGCATTTTATCTCATTTCATATCCTAGACATGTATTTTATCATGATTAGCATATTTTGGAGGAAGAGACTGCTGTCAGGGTGTTTTTGTGTTAACAGGGCGAAGAAGAAGGGCGTATCAAAACAACACGCGTGCTTTCGAATCGACACGCCTGTGTCATGAGAGCCAGCGCACAACACGCCTGAGTTCAAAGAGCAACACGCCCGTGCCGGTGATTCCAGCAGCCAACACGCCCTATGCAGCCGCGACACGCCCCAGTTCAAACCGTAACACGCCTTGTGGGAAACCCGCGACACGCCGGTGCCCTCATGTGGCATGGGCGTGTTGGCCTGATTTCAGCCTTCCTTTTCTGCGAGCAATCAGGATCTTCGTGGGAATCTATTGCCTTAAATTGAAGAGGAGGCAAGGCTATAAAGAGAAGATATTCTAACCCTAGAGGAGGCGGGATGGTCAAAAGGAGGAGAGAAGAGGCAAAGGGATCGACAACAGAGGAAGCAAAGAGAAGGAGTCAGAGGAACGCAGATGGCATCGATTGTATTTTCTTTCTCTAGCAACTCTTGTCGACTATGGAGTAGTGTCCAAATCTTAGGATGGGGAGTAGCCCTTTGACGATTTACGATGTTGATATAATGTTTACTACTTTTTTTTTTTTTTGTGTTGATTTGGTTTCGTTGGATTCTTATTGACAAACCTAAGGAGCTAAGGGGAAGTACCTAACAATGAACCCAAGTTCCAAACCCCGAACCAACTAGGGATAAACTCCTGTCAAGTAGCGGTAGCGTATCTACGAGGGCTTCATGGGGGTCTCGTGACAGTCCCCTTAATGATTATGGTCCTGCAGTGCAAACCTACCGTGAAAAAGGAAATTTGACTCTAGAGGAACTCTTATGGACTTAATGGATCTATCAAATCCAGCTACCTAGTGACAGAGGTAAGAATAGGGAGGTTTGGGGTCTCGTGACAGTCCCCTTAGTCGATTATGATCCCCTATGCTCGAACACCGTGATGTAAATTGAATTTGATAGGTACAACAATAGACCTCGAAAGGGGCCGTTGATTTACCTTAGGATAGGTTCCATCAAAACAAACTCTAATAGGGGTAGGAAAGAATCAAATCACCTTATAAATCATCGACGTGGTGAAACCCATATCCTGAGATTCTCCTCAACTATCGACTTTTAGCTCGTTCTTCTCATTCGTTGTTATTGACTGCTCAGTTTCTTAGCTTAAACCATACATTGATTTACTAGATAACTTGGTATCACGATCATTCGGTAATTGTTCCAATCCCTGTGGGATCGATATTTTTATTACTTGACGACAACCGTGCACTTGCGGAAAATAACACATCAACAAGCCGTAAGACTTCATATGGTTCTCTGCATATATAGATATGTCAATGAAGTTCTTACTGTGGCTTAAGTGCGATGTTCCTTAGAGTTGCGGTATTCAAGTCATCTTGATCATGGAGACTTATGCTTTGACATCTTAAGCAAACATATCTAAGGAGATGTGGACCCGGGATGATTGGGTATAAGTCGAAGTGATCGAAGGTGTTTGAATAGCTTATAAAGGATTCACCACTCCTTGCGAGGAGATGTATACCCATGGCCTCTCGTCGGATTGTTACTAAAGTCTTTGGCCAAAGCATTACATGTTTAGAGTAAGGTACTCTTCGATACATGTGGAGTAACTAGAATCCGTAGGATGAGGAAATGATACTTGAGCTAGGTGTGACGTAGTCAGCCTAGTGGGGACTGACACAATAGACCATGTCCTGAACCAAGTGGGTATAAGATGAGTGAAGGGAATGGGGCACGATTCATTCGAGCTACTGAAGGGTTTCAGAAATATTTCTGGATCAACCGTTGATCTTTTCGGTTAATTGAGGATCATGATGTACTACTAGGTGCCACTCATGATCATTCTATAATTAATGGTTAATTATAGATGGCCAACATAAACTGAGAACCTATTTGGTCACACGCACAACGAGCGTAATCCGAAGGATTTAAAACGAGCTTGAGAATGGGATTCTCAGACCGAGAGAAACTAGGTTTGGTAGGACCAAACATGGAGCGAGCATGAAATCGTTTCAGTCGCAATGGAAGCATGGATGGGCCGAGTCTTATGAAGACATAATGGATGAACCAAAATGGTTTGGTTCTAATCCAATGGAGGAGAATAAACCAAAGGGTTTGGTTTATTTTAAACGAATGAACCAAAAGTTGGTTTGGTTCGTTTTAACTTAAAATAAACCATCATGGTTTGGTTTATTTTAACTTATCTTAATGGAGCGGGTTAACGGGCCTAATGGTTATGATCCAATAACCATTAAGAGAATTAGTTCTCTATAAAAGAGGGCTTATGGGATAATTAAGCCCTAATCCAAAACCCTAGCTTGGAGTTGCCGCCCAACCTTCATTGCCGCCAAACCTCCATTGCCGCCCAGCTTGTTGTGCCGCCGTCCAGCTCCTTGCCGGCGACCAAGCTTCAGCCGGTGATCCTCCGGCGACCCTCCGGTGATCTCCTATAGGTTTAGCATCAAGGTGAGCCTTTTCTTCCCTTGGTTGGCCGGCGCCTATCTCCTCCACCAAAGCTGTCCAGTTTTTCTGGACAGCTTATTCTCCTCTCATCGGAGCGTCATTTGGACGACAGTTAGAGCTCCGACAGCGGCTAACTTACCGGGGATTCGATCTCCAATAATCCTCTAAGGTGGAGGATGAAGGATTCGTCAATTGGTTGACGAATACCTCTCCGGAGAAGCGAGTTTTAAGAACTCGTATTATGATCCGAATTTGGATTCGGATCGTGATCATCTCTCGATCACGTCGTCTTCAACACGAGGCTAGTAACCCGTACGAAGATGAAGCTCGTGGCTTAGCGAAGTCATCCCGAGGAACTCGGCGTGGATACGGATAGAGATGATTCTAGCGAGGATCGTTCCGATTGATGTCGTTCCCGCTACACGTCATACGAAAGGTATAACGTAGATAAATTTCCTTTTATTGCAAATTTAAATTTACGGTTATGTCTACACTTGTTGTAATATGCATGCGTGTATTGTGTGTGTTGTAATAAATGTAGATTTATTATTTTTATTGCTTCCGCTGTGTTCATGTTTATGAAATGTGATCGAACACACACACGCCGCGGTGCCGGAAACCCAACAGTGGTATCAGAGCCCAGGTTGTGTTTCGACATAATCGTAAAATGGTCTTGCGATAGTCATAATGTTATTTCTAGAAATTTTCTAATTTTGTAAATTTAGAAGTATTTATGGAAATTTTTCAGTTTTGGAAAGTCTAGAAGTATTTATGGAAATCTTCCACTTTTGGAAAGTTGGAAGTATTTATGGAAATTGATATTTTCCATAAATAAAATATTTGATTAGATTTTGAAAATTTGTTTCCTAATTTAATCTTGATTTGATTTGGGAAATCAAATCTTAAAATATTTTATTTCCATAAGTAGTTTTAATGATTTAGGAAATTGGTTTCCTAAATAGATTTTCCTTAATCAAATAATTCCATAAATAAAATATGTGATTAGATTTGAAAATTTGTTTCCTAATTTAATTATGATTTGATTTGGAGAATCAAATCTTGAACATATTTTATTTCCATAAATAGTTATGACATATAAGGAAATATATACATGACATAATTGTATGCCATGTAATTGCATTAGATGCATAACATTATGTCATGCGTGTCGTGACATGTAGATGTATGTCATGTATGTCATGCCATGTAGATAATAGTTATTTGCATGCAAAGAGGATGAGACATAAAACCCTTAAACAATATTAAAGCCTACACCTTCCATTAATATGGTTAGAACCAGAGTTCCGTTTCTTGTTTGGGTTGTTGGACTCTCTCCAAGACCGGCTCGAACTCGAACATGTTCAAACCATGGAATAGTTTAATACTAATATGGTAAGAGTCAGAGGTCAATCGTTAGCTTTGGTTGTTGGACTCTCTCCAAGCTGGGCTAATTGGTTGAATGCGCTCTAACCATATTAAAACTATTTCTCGATTAATGGGTTGGCTTTAACCTGGAGCATCGGCTTGTTGGACTCTCTCCAAGGTCGATGTAAAGGGAGGCGAAGTTGGGTGCTATGCATATGATGCATACTTGTTAATGTGTTAACAACCCAACGTATGTGTGAACATTCAATTAGTTGATAGCACATTATGATAGTTGCATATACGTGATATGCAATCGGTATAGATGATACCTACCGTCGTAGTTATGAATGGCTTGTTGGACTCTCTCCAAGGTTGTTCATAACTATGATGGATATCAGCCCATTCGAAGATGGACCTACGATCTCCCAAAGTGATTTTGGGGTTTTTGAAATTCGAAAAATGAATGGGATTTATAAATGTATATTGATGCATTTTAAAATCATTTTCTCATATATGCTCGTTTTGTATTTCTAGGTCAATAAATTGATCATGACGACTTTGAATTTGCGCACTATTTTGGATTCGAACAAACTGACTAGGCCTAACTTCCTGGACTGGCTTAGAAACTTGAGAATTGTTCTCAAGGCGGAAAAGCTTGCATATGTCCTTGAAGAGCCTCTTCCTGACCGTCCTAAGGACGATGCAACTCCAGACCAAATGTTGGTCTATCAGAAGCATGTGGCAGATTCTGAGCTGGCGAGTTGCATCATGCTAGCGGCGATGGTACCTGAGCAGTAAAAGCAGCATGAGCATATGGATGCTAATACTATAGTCTTCCATCTTCATGAGTTGTTCGATGAGCAAGTGAGATCCGAAAGGTTCGAGGTCTCTAGGCTCCTCTTCACCACGAAGATGCAAGAAGGTTCATTTGTAGTGCAGTTTGTTCTAAAGATGAATGGGTACATCGAGTGGCTAGCAACACTCGGTTTTGTGATGGATCATGAGTTAAGTATTGACTTAATTCTGCATTGTTTGCCCAAGAGTTTCTCACAATTTGTGATGAACTATCGGATGAACAAATTAGAATCCACCATTCCCGAGCTCCTCAATATGCTGAAGACTTTGGAGCCTTCTGTGAAGCATGAGGAGAAGGCGGTTCTGTTAGTTGATTCTTCAAAGAAAGGTTCTAAGAGGAAGGCAAAAGAACAGAAGAAAAGAAAGAAGAAAATGGCAAAGAAGGCAGAACCAGCGCAAAAGGGCACTTGCCATCACTGTGGCAAGGAAGGCCACTGGCGAAGAAACTGCAAGATTTATCTTGAGTCAATGAAGAAGAAGAAGGCATCCGATGCCCCATCCTCTTCAGGTATCTTCGTTATTGATTGTCATTCTATTTCCTTAGACACTTGGGTATTGGATACTGGGTGTGGCTCATATATATGTAATGACATACAGGGGCTAAGGAATAGAAGAAGACTTGTCAGAGGGGAGTCAAATTTGCGAGTTGGCAATGGAGCAAAGGTTGCTGCGGTCGCCATCGGAACTTATTTGCTGAAGCTCCCTAGTGGACTAGTCTTGGAACTGGACAATTGCTATTTTGTTCCTTCTCTAATAAAGAACATTGTTTCTATTTCCTGCTTAAATAGAAATGGTTTCCATTTGACGTTTAGTAACAATTGTTGTTATATAACTTTGAATGGCGTACTTTATGGAACTGGAACTTTGAGTAATGGCATTTATACGTTGGTCGTATCCAGTGACATTTTCAATATCGAAGCGAGCAACACGCGTGCTCGAAAGGATAATCAAATAGACTCCTATATGTGGAATTGTCGTCTTGGCCATATAAGCAAGAAACGCATGTCCGAATTACACCGATGTGGAATTCTGGAATTGTTTGAATTGGATTCATACGATACATGCGAATCATTCTTAAAAGGCAAGATGACTAAGTTACCTTTTACTGGAAAGGGTGAACGAGTGGGAGAGTTACTAGGTCTAATACATATTAATGTCTGTGGACCTATGTCAACTCAAGCATTAGGAGGATATAGCTACTTCATCACCTTCACCGATGATCACTCACGGTTTGGGTATGTGTTCTTGATGAAACACAAGTCTGAAGCCTTTGAAAGGTTCAAAGAGTTCAGAAATGAAGTAGAGAAACAACATGACAAGTGTATTAAAATACTTCGATCGGATCGAGGTGGTGAATACTTGAGTCAAAAGTTTCTTGATTACCTAAGAGAAAATGATATATTGTCTCAATGGACTCCGCCCTATACACCACAGCATAATGGTGTATCTGAGAGGCGTAACTGGACCTTGTTGGACATGGTCAGGTCAATGATGAATCATGCGACTCTTCCCAAGTCCTTTTGGGGTTATGCACTTCAGACATCTGTTTACTTGTTAAACAGAATGCCTACCAAGGTAGTCTCAACTACTCCATATGAGATATGGAATAGTAAGAAACCTCATGTATCTTACTTGAAGATATGGGGTTGTCCTGCTTATGTGAAGTGGACAGTATCAGACAAATTGGATGCTAAGTCTGATAAATGTCTATTTATTGGATACCCTAAGGAAACAAGGGGTTACCAATTCTATCATCCTGTGGAACAAAAGGTGTTTGTTTCAAGGCATGCTGTGTTTCTAGAGAAAGAGTTTCTCTTGCAAGAAAACAGTGGGAGTGTCGTCGAGCTTGAGGAGGCTCGAGAGACTCAAATAGACATTGATGAGATACCTGGTGAAGCACAACAGCCGACAACTCATAGTGATGAGCAATCGGCTGGACCTATTGTAACACTACATCTTCGTAGATCTGGTAGAACACACAATATTCCTGAGAGATATGGATTTCTCGTAAGTGAATCGAACGACGTGTTACTCATTGATGATGAGGAGCCTACTAGTTATGAAGAAGTGCTGACAAGTTCAGAAAGGGATAAGTGGCTTGGTGCCATGAAGTCGGAAATGGATTCCATGTATGAAAACCAAGTTTGGAACTTGGTTGACCCACCTGAAGGGATAAAGCCTATAGGGTGCAAGTGGGTTTTCAAGAAGAAAACCGACATGGATGGTAATGTGATTACCTATAAGGCTAGATTGGTGGCGAAAGGATATCGTCAAAAACAAGGTGTTGATTATGACGAAACCTATTCGCCTGTAGCTATGCTTAAATCCATTCGGATGCTCCTGGCCATAGCGGCTCATTATGATTATAAGATATGGCAGATGGATGTGAAAACAGCTTTCCTTAATGGAAACCTGCTCGAGGACGTGTATATGATACAACTTGAGGGCTTCACATCGGTTGATAAAACCAAGGTATGCAAATTGTGATGGTCCATTTATGGATTGAAGCAAGCATCCAGGAGCTGGAATATCCGTTTTGATGAGACAATCAAAAAGTTTGATTTCTCACAAAATCCAGACGAACCTTGTGTGTACAAGAAGGTTAGTGGGAGTGCAGTCGTGTTCCTAGTATTGTATGTCGATGACATATTACTTATAGGAAACGATGTCTCAATCTTACAGTCAGTGAAGTTTTGGTTATCCAAGACATTCTCCATTAAAGACTTGGGAGAAGCAACCTACATCCTCGGGATTAAGATCTATAGAGATAGATCGAAACGGTTGCTTGGTCTTTCGCAGTCTACATATATAGACCGAGTGCTAAAGAGGTTTAGCATGTCGGAATCCAAGAAAGGTTTCTTACCCATCAGGCATGGGGTACACCTTTCGAAGTCTATGTGTCCGTGCACAGAAGACGAGAGGATTTGCATGAGTAAGATTCCCTATTCATCCGCAATAGGATCTATCATGTATGCTATGTTATGTACGAGGCCCGATGCATCGTATGCTCTGAGTGTCACGAGCAGATACCAGTCCGATCCAGGAATGGATCATTGGGTGGCTGTTAAGACAATCCTTAAGTACTTGAGAAGAACTAAGGATGTGTTCCTAATATATGGAGAAGGGGACATGGTGATACGCGGGTATACGGATGCCAGCTTCCAGACAGACAAAGATGATTCCAGGTCTCAGTCTGGATACGTGTTCACCTTGAATGGGGGCGCAGTGAGTTGGAAAAGTTCCAAACAAGAGACTGTAGCGGATTCTACCACTGAGGCAGAATACATTCCAGCTTCGAAAGCAGCAAAGGAAGCAGTTTGGATCAAGAAGTTCGTTCATGAACTTGGTGTGATTCCGGCCATTGTTGAAGCAATATCGGTCTACTGCGACAACAATGGAGCAATTGCACAGGCGAAAGAGCCAAGGTCTCATCAACGATCCAAACATGTGCTTCGCCGCTATCATCTTATCAGAGAGATCATCAGTAGGAACGAAATACAAATCGAGAAAATTCCCACTGAAAGGAACTTAGCGGATCCCTTGACTAAGGCATTACCTCAAAATAAGTTTGAGGGTCATGTTAGAGCTTATGGTATTGGATACCATAGCGATTGACATTAGGCTAAGTGGGAGTCTGTTAGTAATATATGAGAGATGTCCTAAGGCAATCGCCTTATGTATGAACCATTTATATGATAAATGAAGATTCACTATTTGAGTATACATGTTTTATGTATTTGATTGGATCTTAAACTCATTTACTGAATATCCATGATACGATTCATAGCATGAGAGAATTTGTGATTGGATCACAACTAGTGAGTATCTCTACATGTGTAATTGTGATGTATCGGAATTATCCCTAGTCGATGAATTGATGGATTTGGACACCATCAATTCTGTCGAGACTAGCACGAGGTATACTCCTTGGTGTATCCAAGCAGCTGATTCTCACTGGCTGGAGACATAGTGATGTCCGGAGTTAATCGTGGATGCTAGTTATGGTAACTAGTTCATTGGAGTGACCAGCCGTAAGACTTCATATGGGTCTCTGCATATATAGATATGTCAATGAAGTTCTTACTGTGGCTTAAGTGTGATGTTCCTTAGACTTGCGGTATTCAAGTCATCTTGATCATGGAGACTTATGCTTTGACATCTTAAGAAAACATCTCTAAGGAGATGTGGACCCGGGATGATTGGGTATAAGTCGAAGTGATCAAAGGTGTTAGAATAGCCTATAAAGGATTCACCACTCCTTGCGAGGAGATGTATACCCATGGCCTCTCGTCGGATTGTTACTAAAGTCTTTGGCCAAAGCATTACATGTTTAGAGTAAGGTACTCTTCGATACATGTGGAGTAACTAGAATCCGTAGGACGAGGAAATGATACTTGAGCTAGGTGTGACGTAGTCAGCCTAGTGGGGACTGACACTATAGACCATGTCCTGAACCAAGTGGGTATAAGATGAGTGAAGGGAATGGGGCATGATTCATTCGAGCTACTGAAGGGTTTTAGAAATAGTTCTGGATCAACCATTGATCTTTTCGGTTAATTGGGGATCATGATGTACTACTAGGTGGCACTCATGATCGTTCTATAATTAATGGTTAATTATAGACGGCCAATATAAAACGAGAACCTATTTGGTCACACGCACAACGAGCGTAATCCGAAGGATTTAAAACGAGCTTGAGAATGGGATTCTCAGACCGAGAGAAACTAGGTTTGGTTGGACCAAACATGGAGCGAGCATGAAATCGTTTCAGTCGCAATGGAAGCGTGGATGGGCCAAGTCTTATGAAGACATAATGGATGAACCAAAATGGTTTGGTTCTAATCCAATGGAGGAGAATAAACCGAAGGGTTTGGTTTATTTTAAACGAATGAACCAAAAGTTGGTTCGGTTCGTTTTAACTTAAAATAAACCATCATGGTTTGGTTTATTTTAACTTATCTTAATGCAACGGGTTAACGGGCCTAATGGTTATGATCGAATAACCATTAAGAGAATTAGTTCTTTATAAAAGAGGGCTTAATGGATAATTAAGCCCTAATCCAAAACCCTAGCTTGGAGTTGCCGCCCAACCTTCATTGCCGCCCAACCTCCATTGCCGCCCAGCTTGTTGTGCCGCCGTCCAGCTCCTTGCCGGTGACCAAGCTTCAGCCGGTGATCCTCCGGTGACCCTCCGATGATCTCCTATAGGTTTGCATCAAGGTGAGCCTTTTCTTCCCTTGGTTGGCCGGCGCCTATCTCCTCCACCAATGTTGTCCAGTTTTTCTGGATAGCTTGTTCTCCTCTCGTCGGAGCATCGTTTGGACGACGGTTAGAGCTCCGACAGTGGCTAACTTACCGGGGATTCGATCTCCGGTAATCCTCTGAGGTGGAGGACGAAGGATTCGTCAATTGGTTGATGAATACCTCTCCGGAAAAGCGAGTTTTGAGAACTCGTTTTAGGATCCGAATTTGGATTTGGATCGTGATCATCTCTCGATCACGTCGTCTTCAACACGAGGCTAGTAACCCGTACGAAGACGAAGCTCATGGCTTAGCGAAGTCATCCCGAGGAACTCGGCGTGGATACGGATAGAGACGATTCTAGCGAGGATCGTTCCGGTTGATGCCGTTCCCACTACACGTCATACGAAAGGTATAACGTAGATAAATTTCCTTTTTTTGCAAATTAAAATTTACGGTTATGTCTACACTTGTTGTAATATGCATGCGTGTGTTGTGTGTGTTGTAATAAATGTAGATTATTATTTTTATTGCTTCTGCTGTGTTTATGTTTACGAAACGTGATCGAACACACACACGCCGCGGTGCCATAACCCAACAGTTTCCTCGCTGGTTCATTAAAGCATTTATCACTTGCTGTTGCTCTGTGACTTGACACTGGAGTTCAGTAACCACATGCATAAGATCAGGTGGGGGTACTGTCTCATCGACTCTATTACTGCGTCTTCCAGCCATGCTTATCTTCATATATTATAATAAGGCTAGCATAAGATTATCATACATGTATTCATGCATATTTAAACTAAAAGCATTTCTTATCATACATAAAAGAAATAGAGTAGACATAGAATTTCTTACTTGGAGCTAAGATAGGAGCTTGATGTGTGTGTAGTGGAAAGGCGACTGCTCGATACCAACTCACACGCCCGCCTTCTCGTAATCTAGAGGGGAGGAAGGGTGATGATGCTAATATAAATGCGCATATACAAAGGAAGTATTTAAACTTAAAAAATGGAACATGCATTAACGCTCAACCATGCAAATATCT
Organism: Wurfbainia villosa; assembly: GCA_025175895.1. Lineage (NCBI taxonomy): Eukaryota > Viridiplantae > Streptophyta > Magnoliopsida > Zingiberales > Zingiberaceae > Wurfbainia > Wurfbainia villosa. The sequence continues at coordinate 31,704,835 of CM045996.1, forward strand.
CTACATTCTTAACTATGTAACAGTGAACATTTACCTCGTGGGAGTATGCTTAACATTCATGGGTATAATTGGTTAAAGCTTTTCCTTCCGCCATACTTTACATGTTCTTTTAATCGCAACTTATAGTATACTATGAGTAGGAGGTGGACTACTAATCATGCAAAATAATTTATTAAAGGACACTACTTGGTTCAAGTCGATGATAATCAACATAATGGAGTTATAGGAGCCTAAATACAAGTATATAGTACATGGAAATCAATGAGGAATTCAAAGTATCATCTAGGTACATAGTTCTCTATCACCTAACAATTCAATCAAGATAAGAAGGTTCTTAGCAATTCTTTAACTAAATCATGTGCTTAAATGCCAAGGTTTCATAAAACAAAACGAGTATAGTTTCACATCAAGTATAAACCCTCAAAACAAGTCTAAGTTAACACCAAGTAGCAACCATCAAAACATCAAGTAGTGATCAACTCTTAACAATTAACATGCAAAACTTTAGAACATGCATAAGTCTTGGAACATAAAACAGATCTCTTCCACCATGCCACTGCCACACACACTTTGCCCCTCCTGCTGCTCCCTTTAGTTTAGCCATTCTTTACCCTTTTCTGCAGTACAAGGGAAGCATGAAACTATAAGCACATAGGCTTAGTAAGATCTTTTCCTACTCACAAAAGCCATACATCAGGGATTAGACATAGAGTAGTGACATGTTCATCTAGATAACATATAGGCATAGCATTCATATAAAAGTCGTGACATGATCATTTAGGAACATAGGGCTAGAATTCATAAAAATAGTGACATGTTCATCTAGGCAACATATAAGCATAACATTCATATAAAAGTTGTGACATGATCATTTAGGAACATAGGACTAAAATTCACAAAAATAGTGACATGTTCATCTAGACAACATATAGGCATAGCATTCATATAAATGTCCTGACATGATCATTTAGGAACATACGACTAGAATTCATAAAAATATGATAATCACATAGACATGAAATGGGTATATGCAAGATGTTCTTTAAAAACATATATTTTATATGTACTTAAACATAAATCTCAATATGAGGGCCCGACATTGTACCACATACATCATTTTGCGCACATCCCTAAATAGATCAGGGGTAGCTAATCCCGAACCTACTAGGGTACTAGGCCCGTACTACGACCGTCGACCTGAGGAAACTTAGGACCCTATCCCATACTAGGTCCGTACTATGACCGTCGACCTAGGGACACGTAGGAGCCCATCCCATGGACCTTGATAGGGTCCGGTACAAGCCATACAAAAGTAAAATAGCATATCATGTTCCTTGTCATAACATAAATAGTGCTCTTAGTCTCCATTCACAGGGAAACGTCTCTTAGGCATTTAATCATACATACTTATGTCATGCATAACGTAGGTGTGCCCTAGTGGACATGAAACATAAGCGTGTATATCATGACGCAATGAACATAACATAAGCATACATTAGTACAATTAACATGGACATAAGGTAGTGGCATAAACAAATCATGCCATCATAAAGTCTAACTATCATCATGTCAACGTCATGTAAATATATTGCATGGCATGGAAGATCATTAGTAAACATAAGCAAGGACATGGCCAAAACTTGGTTGGGAGGTTTTTAAGAAATCAAACACTCAAACATAATAACACAAAGTCTAACTATCATCATGTTAACATCATATATATATATATATATATATATATATATATATATATATATATATCATCGCATGGAAGATCATTAGTGAGCATAAGCATGGACATGGCTGAAACTTGATTGGGAGGTTTTTAAGAAATCAAACACTCAAACACACTAACACAAAGTCTAACTATCATCATGTTAACATCATATATATATATATCATGGCATGAAATATCATTAGTGAGCATAAGCATGGACATGGCCGAAACTTGGTTGGGTGGTTTTAAAAAAAATCAAACACTAAAACCTACTAACACAAGGTCTAACTATCATCATGTTAACATCATATGTATATATATCATGGCATGAAAGATCATTAGTGAGCATAAGCATGGACATGGCCGAAACTTTGTTGGAAGGTTTTTAGGAAATCAAACACTCAAACATACTAACACAAGGTCTAACTATCATCATGTTAACATCATATGTATATATATCATGGCATGAATGATCATTAGTGAGCATAAGCATGGACATGGATGAAACATGGTTGGGAGGTTTTTAAGAAATCAAACACTCAAACATACTAACATACTAACACATAGTCTAACTATCATCATGTTAACATCATATATATATATATATATATATATATATATATATCATGGCATGGAAGATCACTAGTGAGCATAAGCATGGACATGGCCGAAACTTGGTTGAGAGGTTTTTAAGAAATCAAACACTCAAAGCAACTTGTACTGCAGGTGAGGGGATTACTTACTTCATCTCGCTTGGTTTACTATAAGAAATATACCATTGGTGCCAAGACAAGGCCTCCTTTTTCTCCTTGAGATTTTGAAAATGGAAGAAGGAGAGGAGTGGTTTCGGTGGATGAAGAAGAAGGAAGAAGAAAATGACTTGTTGTTCTCTTGCTTCCTCACTTACTCCTATTTATTCTATGTGAAGGTGTCCCTTAGCCTCCCCTACCCTTATCTATCCTTTCCCTTACCCTTCTAACAGCATACCCCTACTGGGCTTCTGGTCATCACATGCATCCTAAGGTTTAGCTACCTGTTTGGAGGTTCGGGGTTCGAACCCTTGATCATGCATCCTTTTTGGCTCTATTCTCTTCTATTTTTGAAAGAGCCCACATTGAAGCCCATTATAATCATGCAAAAATTCTTATAAAATTTACTAGGAATTTTACAGGCATTACAATCCTTAATCTAGATTGACCAATTGAGGCATTGACCGTGTCATCCTCGGTACAATCTATATCTTGAACTCCAAGTAGACTCACTCTAATCAAATGAGCTCAATATCTCATATTGACTCATTTGGGCATGGCCATGTACTTCGTGGTCTCACTCTATCAAGAATACCGATGTTACTCCCGTCATATAGGAGGGATAGATCCCATTTACATCACTCACATCCCTCCGCATAATTTGTTACATACTCAGTAATCGCCTTTACTCAGTTCGGTTTATTTTAACTTAACTTATTGGAGCAGGTTAATGGGTTTTGGTTATGAACCAATAACTCTAAAGAGAAGGTTTCTTGATGGTTAAGAAACACGCACTCTATAAAAGTGTGGCTAGAGGTTTGGAGAGCCCAAAGTTTTGTTTTTTGGAAACTTCTCTTCCTCTCCTCTCCCTCTCTTCTCCTTGCCGTCGCCCAAGGAAGCCATGCCCAAGTTTGTGCCGCCCTCCAACTTTGTGTCATCGGCGTCCAGCTGCTGTCGGCCACCCTCCGGCGATCCTCCGACAACCCTCCTTGGCTCCGGTGACCAAGGACCAGCCGACCCTCTTCCTTTGGCCAGTGCCAATTCCTCCACCAAGTTGTCCAGTTTTTGGACAGCTTGTTTCCTTCTTGTCGGAGCTTCATTTGGACGTCGTTTGGAGCTCCGACAGCGACTTCCTGGCCGGAGATTGGATCTCCGGTAATCCTCATAGGTGAACGACCAAGGATTCATCAATCAGTTGACGAATACCTCTTTGGAGAAGCGAGTTTTGGGGGCTCATTTTTGCATCCGATTTTTGATTCGGATTGTGATCTTCTCTCAATCACATCATGTTTGACACGAGCCTAGTGACTCCTGCAAAGAAGAGACTCGTAGCTTGGCAAAGCTATCCCGATGTACTCCGTGTGGATATGGAGAGAGGCAACTCTAGCTTGAGTTACTCCGCTTGATGTCATTCCTGCTGCACGTGAAACGTTAGGTATAACTAGCGTAATTTTCTTTTATTGCAAAATTTGAAACTGTGATTATGTCAACACATATTGTATCTTGCATGCATGTGGTGTGTGTATTGTAATAAATTAGATTTATTGCTTTTAATTCTTCCGCTGTGCACATGTTTATGAAACATGTTCGAACACACTTGCCGCGATGCCGGGGAAACCCAACAGTAGTATCAGAGCCCAAGTTGTGTTTCGACATAATCATAAAATTGTTTTGCGATAGTCATAATTGTATTTATGGAAATTTTCTAATTTTAGAAAGTTTAGAAGTATTTATGGAAATCTTCTACTTTTGGAAAGTTTAGAAGTATTTATAGATATTAACACTTTCCATAAATAAAATATGTGATTATATTTGGAAATTTATTTCCTAATTTAATCATGATTTGATTTGGGAATTAAATCTAAAACATATATTTTTCCATAAATAGTTGTGACAATTTAGGAAATTTGTTTCCTAAATTAAATTTGACTTTCCTTAATTAACACTTTCAATAAATAAAATATGTGATTAGATTTGGAAATTTGTTTCCTAATTTATTCATGATTTAATTTGTGGAATCAAATATCAAACATATTTTATTTCCATAAATAGTTATGACATATAAGGAAATTTTTGTACATGTCATAATTGTTGGATCGATTAGAGCGCTAGAGTAGGGGGTGAATAGCGCAAAACACTTTTCGTTCGTTTGTTCGATATAAAATGCGAGTAAGAGTAAATGCAGTGGAAAGAAAATATAACTCGTTTATTTTTTACTTGGTTCACAGCCTTCGGCTGCTAGTCCAAGTCCCTAACAGTTCTAGACGGCGTACGGAGAGCAAAACACTATAAACACTCCTCCTCGTTAGAGGTAGGAGTAAGCAAATACAATCGATATGAAAAGGCTCAAGGTAGAGGGACACTCCCCCTCTCCTTATTACGATTAAAGCACGATAAATACAAAATTAAAGACAACAATAGAGAAAAATACCGACTACTATTAAAGTAATGAAAGTTAGGCACTTGTCGTCGGAGATGCGGTAGCACTTCGTCGTCGTAAGGTTATCGTAGAAGAGTATCATAGCAGAGGCTTTTTTGGAGATCTTTTGATGATAGAAATGGGGTGGAGAACCCCTACTTTTATAGCCTTGGAGACCCTAGACGTTCAGTTCTTCAACCAATGAGAGCAAGCCTCCTATCCCTTCAAAAATGGAGATAAGCTTTGACTCTCCTCGAAGTTGATCCTTGACCAACAGTCGACTGCTACATGGATCAGTCGACTGATACAAGCCCTCAGTCGACTGATGGCAGGTTTTCCAGCTGCAACGAAGAGTTAGCTCGATAAAATAGTTAATATAAATAAATCAAATGGTCATTTACCATCTGATCTGGACTTAGACCATCCATGGGAGGTCTTGGTCAGATCGTCACCTAAGAACGTCCCTATATAAAGGACACGACCTTCCTTATGCTCACTCACATGAGCTTACCTCAACATTTACCTTGTAGCTTCTGCTTCCGGTCTTCCACCTAATTCCTTCGGCTCCCTCCGAAGTCATCCCGGTGTCGCCCGACCACCATGACTCCCTTCGGGTGTCGTTGACCTTCAGCTCTAGCTTTAGCACTTTTTTGCACACTTGATTTAGCTCGTGAGATAACAAAATGAGCTTAAATTTGTATAATTTGCTATAATCAAAACTCAGGTTCAACTTAGGTGTCTACTGCACCAACAATCTCCCCCTTTTTGATCTATGGCAAACCCATATAAAGTTAAGGAAATAATATGCATGAAGAATTAAAAATTAAGTAGGAGTAATAAAGACTTTCTTTCAACTACTCCCCCTTGAGGAAACCTCCACCTTGACCGAGGGTGAGTCTTGAAAGAAGGTCTTAATCCTCCCCCTTGATGTTTACTACTTAGAAAGAGTTTAAGTAATTAACAATTACTTAAAGTTGGCCTTAGTATTAAAAATAAGTTTAAGTTAAGAAGATTTCTTAACTTGGCCTTTCTCCTCCTTTCTTAACTAATAAATTTGCAAACATTACGTTAAGTAAAACATTAACTTTTGGCCATAAGAATTAAGTTACTTTGTTAAGTAAAAAATTGATCCTTTAACTTTGGCCTTTTCTCCCCCTTTTGCCATAAATCGGAAAGAGTGGGTTTTGAAAAAATATAAGTATTAAGTTTAAGTTCCAAGTCCAAGCATGTTCCATATTATTTTAAAAATAATATACTAAAAATAAGCTCATCTATTGAATGTTCAACTCTTATTTGACTTGATTGATATGAAAGATCAACAAGTCCTGGTCAGAGTCGGTTAATATATATATGATTATACTCCATGGTTCATGGCGATGCACTAGCTCTACATCTGAAACCAGGAGTAAGGTCCTAACATCTCACACCCATCTACATGGCTAAGTACACAAACACATTAGTCCTATGTGTTGTGAGATATATTGGCTCCTTAAATCTATAGGTGCATGATATCTAGGGTAAGCCCTAAGCTAGTTCCATTAACATGAAAAGAGAAGTAAATATTAGAGTATATAAAAAGAATGTAGGTCCTACTCTATTATGCACATGCCAAATTTTTGTCTTAGTAGACTAAATTCGGCTTCGGGTAGTGGCTTGGTAAAAAGATCGGCTAGGTTTGACTTGGATTCCACATATTCGAGTTTTATGGTTCCGTTAGCTACATGTTCTCGAATAAAGTGGTATTTAACTTTCATATGTTTGGTCCTAGAATGGCAAATAGAATTTTTGGTTAAGTTGATGGAGCCAATATTATCTATGTGAGTTTAAATATTGTTGAACTTTAAGTTTAAGTCGTGGAGAGTGTGCTTCATCCAAAGAAGTTAAGCTACACACTCGCCCATCGCGACGTATTCGGCTTCGGTGGTAGATAAGGCAACACAGTGTTGCTTCCTACTGCACCAACTCACTAGACTCAAGCTGAGAAGTTGACAACAACCACTCGTGCTCTTCCTATTGAGTTTACTACCGGCATAGTACGAGTCAGAGTAGCCGATTAGTTCAAACTCGGTAGATCTAGGGTACCAAATACCTACACTTAGCGTGCCATTTAAATACCTAAGGATACACTTAACTAATGTTAGATGAGACTCCTTAGCACAGGTTTGAAACCTTGCGCACATACTCATCATGTAATAGTATGTCGGGTCGACTAGCAGTTAAGTATAGAAGACTCCCTATTGCACTCCCATAGTATTTTAGGTCGATGAGTTTTCCTTCTAAGTCCTCTCCAATATTGACATTAGTTGCCATGGGTGTATTGATGGTTTTAGCGTCTTGCATTTTAAAATGTTTAATTAATTATCTAGTATATTTTGTTGATGTAAATATATTCCATCCTTAGTTTGTTTGATTTGTAGTCCTAGAAAGAAACTCAATTGACCTACTAAATTCATTTCAAATTCACTTTCCATAAGTGAAATGAATTCGTTTAGTAGGATCGAATTGGTTGTTCCAAAATGATATCGCCTAAGTAGATTTGGGCTATAAAGATTTCTTACCTACAGTTTTTATGAAGAGGTTGGATCGACTAGGCCTTGGTTAAACCCTTTGACTTAAGATAAATTGAAAGTCTCGTACATCAAGCTCGAGGAGCTTGTTTGAGTCCATAGAAATCTTTCTTTAGTTTAAGGACATGGTTGAGTTTATCTAGGCTTTCGAATCCTGGGGGTTGACTAACGTACACCTCTTCCTTAATAAGTCCATTTAAAAATGCTGACTTGACATCCATTTGAAATAACTTAAATCCTCGATGTGCAGGGTATGCTAACAACATTCGAATGGATTCTAGTCTAGCTACGGGGGCATAGGTTTCATCGTAATCTAATCCTTCGACTTGACTAAAACCATTGGCGACTAACCTTGCTTTATTTCTAACTACTTCACCTTTGTCATCAAGTTTGTTTTGGAAGACCCACCCTGTTCCAATCACTAATTTATCTTTAGGCGGTGGTACTAATTCCCAAACCTCGTTCCTAGTAAATTGAGCTAGCTCTTCTTGCATTGCAATAATCCAATCGGGATCAAGAAGAGCTTGTTCAATTGTTTTGGATTCGATTTTCGAAATCAAGGAGATTTGACTAAGGTTTCTATAAGATGATCTAGTTTGAACCCCTAAGCTAAGATCATTTATCACTATGTCGATAACATGATTCGTTTGAATGCTAATTTGACTTGGGTTAGGGTCACCTATCACTTGGTCAACTGGATGACTCATTGGACTTGGGTTAGGATTAATACTAGACTCGATCTCGTGGCCTGAGTCGAGTCCGTATGAGCCGCTCGCTAGTTGGTGTTGCTACAGGTTTTGTAGGTTCGTGTCCTTCATCGAACACTACATTAATGGTCTCTTCAACTCTAAGGGTGTCATGGTTGTATACCCTATAGGCTCTACTTGTAGTCGAGTATCCTAAGAAGATTCCAGTAGAGGTTTTGGAGGTGAACTTTCCTAGGTAATCCTTAATGTTCAGGATATGTACCTTACATCCAAATACCCTAAAGTACTTGATGTTAGGTACTTTGTCGTGATAGATTTTGTACGAGGTCTTAAGGTGCCTCTTTACCAAAAGGATCCTATTTTGGACATAGCAAGATGTACTAACGACTTCTGCCCAAAACCTATCAGGTAGGTTATACTCGTTTAGCATTGTCCTAGCGGCTTCTTGTAGGGTTCTATTTTTATGTTCGACTAGACCGTTTTGTTGTGGGGTTATAGGACATGAGAATTCATGGTGATATCCGTTTAGGTTACAGAAATCTGTAAACCTATGGTTTTCGAATTCACCACCATGATCGCTCCTAAGTCTTTTAATTTTAAGGTTCTTTTGATTTTCAATTAGTTTAAACAAGTTGATGAGTTGATCTAGGGTATCACTTTTATGTTTGATGAACCTAACCTGTAAATCTAGAATAGTCGCCAATTATGACTAAGGCACTGACTACCATTAAGTGACTTAGCTCCATGTGAATCGAATAGATCCATATGTAGGAGCTCAAGAACACTTTTGGTTCGTTCTTGATTAGTTAGTTGGTGTTGTGTCCTAGATTGTTTACCTTGTTGACAATCATTAAAAATTTTATTGTCTAAGTTATTAAGGTTGGGCAAACCTCTAACTAAGTCATTCCGACTCATCTTGTGGACGAGTCTTGGGTGCGAGTGACTGAGTCGTCGGTGCCACAACCAAGATTCCTCTTGCTGTGTCATAAGACACTTGGTTGAGGAGTTAGGTAGATTAATAGTATAGATGTTGCTATTCCTAGTTCCTTTAAGGATTGTTTTAGAGGTTTCATTTGTTTTAATTACGCATTCATTTTCTAAAATATGACCTTATAGTTATTATCACACAACTGTCTTACGCTAAGTAAATTATATTCAAAATGTTCAACTAGTAAAACATTTTGAATGATAAAGTTTGAGTTGAGCTCAATATCACCTGATCTGATGATTTTGAGCTTGCCATTGTTTCCAAAGGCTACCGATCCTTGTCGTTTGAATCGAAGCTTTCAAAACTTAAGTTGATCCCTCATGTGTCGAGCAACCACTATTCAACATCCATTGATCCTACACAT